>CAEGAF010031678.1:0-79264 GCA_903067075.1 Micropoecilia bifurca | reverse complement strand
TGCAGAAAGGCCGGGGCCGGGAATCGAACCCAGAACCTTCTTGCTGCAAGGCGGCAGCTCTACCAACTGCGCCACTGTGCAGCCATATCCTTTGTCAATGTTCATAATTATTTGAATAAACATTTCAATTGCATGAATCAACTGTTCAGAAGACAAATTTTCAAGTAGGCCCATTGCGATACATTTTGTTGGACGATAAATAATGTTCAGTTGAGACCATTTTGAACTAAAAATCAATCAATCAATCAATCAATCAGTCAATCAAATTTTATTTGTATAGCACATTTCAGCAGCAAGGCATTTCAAGGTGCTTTACCCAATTTAAAATAAAAATAAAAACAGAAAGAGAGAGATTTTGAAAAAGATTAAAACATTAAAAGTAAAAATAAAAATAAAAACATTTAAAAATATTGATCCACATGAGGACCTGCCCTTATGGGGTCTACTCGAACGGAGTTTTAGCAGAGTGACATCGTACAAGGATTCTCAAACCTCAGAGTTGTTGTATCTGACAAGGATTCTCAAACCTAAGACATTAAAACCCGCAATTTATCCATAAGCAACTCTAAACAGGATGGTTTTAATTTGAGATTTAAAGGCACTCACTGTTTCAGCTGTTTTACAGTTTTCTGGAAGTTTGTTCCAAATTTGTGGTGCTTAGAAACTGAATGCTGCTTCTCCTTGTTTGGTTCTGGTTCTGGGGATGCAGAGCAGAACCAGAACCAGAAGATCTGAGGGGTCTAGACAGTTGGTACAACACTAGCAGATCTTTAAGGTATTATGGTGCTAAACCCTTCAGTGATTTATAAACTAACAGCAGTATTTTAAAGTCTATTCTTTGAGCTACAGGGAGCCAGTGGAGGGACTTTAAAACTGGTGTTATGGTAAATGGTAATGACACACATTCTCAAAGATCAATAAACCTTAAAATATAATCACACGTTATATGCAGATGTTTGCCTTGAACAGCAGCCGTGGTGTTAATTTTGATTTGCATAGTAGAGATAAAATCAGCACCTTGTTCTCTCTGGTTTTATTGTGGGATATATCCTTTTATTGAGGTTATAACCTTAATAATTAAACATACGGGTATCTGACATGGGAGTGGAAAGCAGGAATCAGAGGATTCACGTTTCCTCTGTTCTTTGCATTCCTGTACAAAATACTACACCTTCTAAACTACGACACAGTCCATCTCCTGGTGAGTAGCTCTATTTTATTCTCAGAACAACACTTTTTTTTTTACTACATGAGTTATGGGAGTTTATGTGAGTTTGTTGTGGTTGTAGATTTGGCTTCCTCGAGTAGCTCAAGCTCTCCTGGCTGCGTTCGCTGATGTGAAATTCTACCTGCTCATCCGAACATTGGAAACTGAGGACGTCTCAAGATGGACGGTAAGAAAACCTCCTCGTTGTCACGTTCCTCTCTCCAGAACACACTCCTTTCTGAATACAACAAACATCTGGAACCCGGTAAATGAATTAAAGCGAGAACAGCTTGTTCATATATATCTTGGATCACTCTGCAGTTTCACAAGGGTCATATGGAGTCTTGAAAAGTCTGGGATTTGCTTGTAAGAGTTTACAGATTTGTTTAAGTGTGGGAAACAGCAAACTGTGAAAAAAGTTCAGAATTTTCAGACTTTTGTTCATTTCATGAAGGACAAAATCTAATCATGAATAATAAATGCAGGTGTGTAAACACTAATATCTATGATAATATCTATGATTTGCCAAATCATATTTGTTCAAAAATCACTACTACTTCACAAAAGCACTACTTCACTATGTTTTTTTTCACTCTTGAAATGTTAAATTCAGGTTGAATATGGGTCTTAAACAGGATCTGGTTAAAAAGACACTGAAGTTTACAAACTGTGCTTTGAATAATTTGCACCCAGTCCTGATCTGGTAAGTCCAAAGGTTCTAGTTTGTGAAATAGAGCTGATCTAAGATCATCCAGATGACATAAAAGCAATGGAAAATCTTAAGCCAGTTTCAGTAATTTGTTGTTGATTCATTGAATCCACGTAAATAATCTTACTCAAACGCAACAACGTCATAACAAGTGGGAAACAAACATTTAGATTGAATCTGGAGAAACGTGGAGTGTTTAAATGAACCTGTTCTGGTTTCCAGTTCTTTTGCCACCTGTGCTCCTGGTTCTCCTGGTTCTGCTGCACCAGGACTCTGACGAACACCGCTGAGACCACCCTCACCTGTTTGGCTCTGTTTTACTTCCCACTGCCAGGGTCCAAAACTTACAGCAGGTGAATGCAAGTTAGCACATTTAAGTTGACATTTTGCATGCTTTTGTTCTTTGTTTTGGGTCTCTACTGCTTCTAAAACTGTCAAGTGCTTTTTAAAAAAAACACCAAGCTGTATTTTTTGGGAATAAATTAATGTGTTTTTTGGGTGTGTTCACACTGCAGCCTGAAGTGACTCAATTCCGATTTTTTGGCAATTCTGATTTTTTTGCCGGACCGTTCACACTGCCAGTAAATGCGACCTGTATGTGTTCTGCAGTGTAAACGGGCAAACAACCTGAAAGTGTCCCGCATGCGCACTAAAGGGCGCAATAGCGCCAGCTCCCATATAAGAAGAAGTGCTCAGTGTTTGCTGAAGTAAACATGGAGGTTAACGGTGGAGCTTAGCTTACATAGTTGTTGTCCGGCTGGAGCAGCATATTGACAACTTAATCCTCATATAGTCCATCATAGTTGTTGTTTTTCTTCCCACTTGCGGGTATCAGGACGCCGAATAGTGAGATTTGTTGAGACTCAGTGACGTTCAGTTCGGATGAATGAGACCTGGACTTTAGGTCGCATTTGAATTGGATACGTGTCGGACATGGGTCACATTCTAAAAAGAATCTGACCTGTACTGTTCGCACTGCCATGAAAAGATCGGATACAGGTCGCATTACGTCAAAAAAAAAAATCGGAATTGGGTCACTTCAGGCTGCAGTGTGAACTCGTTTTTCATTGTGTCTGAAAAACGAGCCTTTAAATCACATTCAACTGACGCTGCGCTGTTACCTAGCAACCACAGCCATGCCCTGTGCCGTTACCTAGAAACCCCTGTGGAACTAGAGTAAGTTTAGTCAACTGGTTCTACTTCTGTGTGGATGGATGGATGGAAAGGACAAGAGTTTTGTTTTTTACTTGCATCCAGAAAAGACGTCTGCAAAATGTTACAAGATGGCTGTATATTTGCCCATCTGTTTGCAGCCATTTTGACGTAAACGAGTTTCGGGGGCGTGGCCAGCAGCAGGTCATTTGAATTTACAGTGACAAGAGGCCCTCAAACACATCATTCTGAAAAGAGCTAAACAAAGACAGGGCTGAATTCTCATTAACTAAGAATAATGTTGTGTAAAAAATGTCATGAAAATGTTTTCTATAGCTCATAAATCTATCCTCAGCCATTCAAGGAAGCACAATAGGTCACCTTAAAGTGTTTTTTCCCCCCTCACTGGTTTTGTTATTTTCCAGTAAAAAGTACTTGTCTCTGGTGGCCTTGGCTGTCCTTGTGCGCCCGACGGCCCTGATTGTCTGGTTTCCTCTGCTGATGTGGCATTTCTGGCAGGAGGAGAACAAACTGAGACTCATCACTCGCCGCTACATTTCCATAGGGTGTGTGCTCTCAGCCTCATGAACGCAGCCGGGTCTCACCTCCTTTCCTCACTGCTTTATATTATCTGATTTCCAGGATTTCGGCGGTTCTCATTTCAGCACTGATCGACTGTCTGTTCTACGAAAAGGTAAAACAGAGCCAGTAGCTTCGATGTCTAAGGTCAGATGGTAACAGATAGTCTCTGTTCCAGTGGACGTTGGTGCAGCTCAACTTCATAAAGTTCAACATCCTGCACGGCGTGGCAGATTTCTACGGCTCCCACCCCTGGCACTGGTACTTCAGCCAGGGCTTCGCCGTTGTCATCGGCCCCCATCTTCCTTTCTTTCTACATGGATGCATCCTCGCGTTCAGGAAATACAAAATCCTGCTGGCCACAGTCCTGTGGACTGTTGTTGTTTACAGGTAATCTGAACTAAAGAGTAGAAAAACATGATTGTGAGGTTTGCAGAATTAATCCACGAGTATTTTTTCTCCTCAGTTTCCTTCCTCACAAGGAGTTCAGGTTCATCTACCCTGTCCTGCCGTTCTGCATGATCTTCTGTGGTTGGTTTCCACTTTTAATTAAACCCAGAGTGTTGGGATATATTCATAAAAGAGGTGTGTTTTATCACAGGAATATCTCTGGCTCATCTCAAATCGTGGCGGCGACCAGCTGCAGCCCTCCTCCTGGTATCCAACCTGGTTCTGGCTCTGTATACGGGTCTGATACACCAGCGAGGCACTCTGGATGTCATGAGCCACCTTCAGAGGCTTTGTGAGCTCAGCAGCGACTCTGCCCGCCTGCAGTCCGATGTCTTCTTCCTCATGCCCTGTCACTCAACGCCTTTCTACAGGTACACACACCAAAACACCTCCAGCCCATCAGAGCTTTGTAAGATAGACTGTTTGAACTGCAGCAGAAGTTAAATAAGAGGAACACAACACCCTCCAAGAATATGGAGGGTATAATGTTGTATTAAAAATGGTGAGCAAATTAACTTAAATTCAAATGGTGGAAATTTCTGAAGTTTAGTGTCAAATTTTTCCCTTAACCATAATTAACTAGCTTGAATGTTTTTTTAAATGCATAGTGCTGGAAAAAACTAATGACCACTTAAAATGATCAGTTTATCTGATTTTACTTTTTATAGGTAAATGTTTGAGTGAAATGAACATTGTCCTTTTATTCTATGAACTACTGACATGTCTCTGAAATTCCAACCTAAAATGTATATATTTTCTGAAAATGAGATATGGTCAAAATAACAAAAAACATGCATTGCTTTGAGACCTCAAATAATGCAAAAGAAAAGTTAATATTCATTTATAAACAACGATATTCATGTTTTAACTCAGGAAGAGTTCAGAAATCAATGTTTGGTGGAATAACCAGGTTTTCAAAAGGGTTAAGTGCAGTGGACTCTTCATTTTTTCCAAACTGTATATATAAATTTTTTGTATTTTGCATCAAATGTGTCAAACTTTCTTGCAAATTTGGTGATATTTCTTCAGACTGTTAAAAACTTCTTTGAACTTTGCAGCTTTTAAGCTTTTTATCGCCGCACTTCAAGTTTCAAATCAGACATTTAAAAAAAAGAAACAAGGCTCCAAAACTCCACAGATGATCGAAGGTTTAATTTATAGTAAATACTTGTGCAGAAAATACTTTTTAAATTAGATATTTTTTAGGTTTTATTTAATGAAATCCCAGAAAACAGCAAAAAGTGTTTTAGCACTAACGAGATAAAATGGTTATTTTTCTTTTAGACCTAACAAAAGCATAAAAAAAGACCCATAAGTCCTGAAGAACCACTACAAGAAAGCCTTGCTGCTGGTTAAAACCTTTGTTATTTACAAATGGCAGCTGACAGTCGTCTGTCTCCTCGTAGCCACGTCCACTGTCCTCTGAAGATGAGGATCCTGGAGTGTCCTCCAGACCTCGGAGAGGACGGCTACGCTGAAGAAGCTGCACAGTTTTACAGCAATCCTCTGCTGTGGCTCCGGACTGCCTTTCCATACAAATCCTCTCTGCCAACACATCTGGTTTTGTTTGACGTTTTGGAAAAGGTAAGGCACTAATAGAGACTCTCTGTGCAAATATCTGGTGAGTAGATTAAACAGGTTTTGTTTCTTAACTGTAGGAGATTTCGACATTCCTGCAAGCGAATAACTTCACGAGGACAGCAGAGATGTTTCACACTCACGTTCCCGAGGGAAGAGTTGGAGGAAGCATTTTTATTTATGAAAGGCACTGAAAAAAAAAACTAGCAGAAACACCAAGAAAAATGTAACAATTTGCTACTGTAATAAATATTTTAAACTCCAATGTTTCCATTTTAAAATCTCATTTCCAACCACAGTGAATTAGTTGTTGATTTCCAGTCTTTTGTCAGAGAAGCATATGAAGTAAAACAAGCGGGTCCAGTTAAAACGAGATGGAATGTTAGAAAACAGCGTCTGAACTCTGAAAGCTGATCTGAACCAAAACACCAACTGGCTACAAACGAAACACCTAAGTTATGTTAAATTTTCCTTTTACATGATATTGAGTTTTATTTTTTGTGAAGTATGAATGTTAATTTAGCAGGATTCATAAGGAAAGTGAAACCTTTAGGTTGTTAAACACAGAACAGCTCTGGGACATTCAGCAGCTCGACAAGGATTGTGCAAACTTACAAAAAAAAAAACAAAAATAAAGAATGTGCGTCAAAAAATAAAACTCACAATTTAAGGGAAACCCTTATGAATTATTTTCAGTATTTGGGGTCAAAGGGCATTGGGCCCAGTTCGATTTTAACATCAGCCATGTGCCTGTCTGCGTTTCTTCCTGATCGGCTCCACCTGCGACCGCAGTGAGGACGAGATTTACTCCTCGGCTGCTTCCTCTGCTGGTGCCTCGCCCTAAACTCTTCCTTTGGGTCTTCAGCTCTCTGAAACGGCCCCCTGTGGAGTAGAAACAAAAAACAAATAAATCATCACCATCAGACACAGTTATGAGTTTTACAAGCAGGAAATTATGCGGCATTGGGGATGCAAAAGATGCAGAAATTCAGTGGAAAGCAAAACAGGTAAGGTACTCGTATATGAAACATTTTACATTTTCTCAAATGACCAAAAACTTTAACTTGTTTTGTAGGAATTTTATATGACAAGGCCACATAAAGTAGTACAAAATTATGAGGTGGAAGGAAATTTCTTATAAATTCAAATCTGAAAAGAGTGGTGTGCATTTGTATTCAAATCCTGCTACTTTCTTAACACTTATCTGTAATAAAATCACATTCAGCTGCCATCTAAATAAAAAATGATTTAATCTCAGTATAAATCCAGATGTTCTATGAAAGTCTCAGAGGTCTGTTAGAGAGCAAACAGCAAAAATGAAGACAAAAATAAAAAAACATGGCCTCCATCTAAACCTGGCGTGAACAAAGTGTAAACTTCAATTCAAGAACAACTCAAACGTGGCTTCATCAAGAAATGGTTACAAAGTAAACACAGTTTGCCTTTTAATAACCAAGCTTTTCGCATTTTCTTTAGTTTCATAGGAACCATCTCATCTATTCAGTGACTTTTAATTCAATTTCTCCTGAACACAGCTAATTCATCTAAAACTTGATCATTTGTTTACGTTTCCAAGTTGTTTCTGTGTTTTTTTTCTGTGTTTTTTTTACTATATTCATTCAATTATTTAACTTGCCTTTTCGTTTCTTTTGTGCACAATGTCAATAAAAGGACTTCTGATTCTGATTCAGCTGAGCAAAGCCAATGCTTCAACTAACTCACTCACTCTGGTTACCTAGCAACTCACTCATTCTTTGGTTACCTAGCAACAACCTGTTGGGTAACTCACATTGCAGCAGTTTAAATTATTTTCCACTGTGTCTCATAACTGCTTAAAAATAATAATAAAAAATCAATTTTGTGGAGTGAAACAGGAAACATCACCTCACCAGTTTGGCAGTATTTTAGGTATTTAAAACAAACAAAACTAATCAATAGTTATTAATACAAACTGACATGAAACTGTTATACCATGACACATTTTTCAGCCACATCCTTCTGCCCTAATTAGATGGAGACAGAAGATATAACTTTAATGTTTTCTTCCCTGGAATCATTTTATTCCTTACATTATTTTAAGTTAAAGTCTCTCATTGCAGGAGTTCCTCAGATGTTGCATGCCTGCAAAACAAACTGGTCTTAGCTTTGAGCGCACCATCATTTGGGAGGATATTTCAGTCTCCAGAGGACCTACCGCGGACCGTAGCTCCTGGCGTAGCCTTCTCCGAAGAAGTGCCTGTAGATGTAGTCGTCTAGGTCTCCGAACACGTCGCCGTCCAGGCCGCGGTACTCACGCATGTCGCTCAGGTAGCTCTCCACTCTGCCTACGAAGTCTGTGAAGAGCATGCGGTCATGGATGAAGAGTCCGTTGTGAAAGAAGTCGTGGATGAACGTCCTGAGTTCGTTCCAGTGGTAGAAGTGGTCGACCTCCTGCTGCAGGTAGCTCTGCAGCAGGAGGTCGAACTCTTCGGCTCTGATCGGCTCTGTGGCTTTGTTGAAGAGGCTTGTGGACTCCAGGTAGGCGCAGTCGAAGACGCCGCTGCAGCCCTTCATGCTGCTCTTGTGGCTGCGCTCGTCCTCGTCCTGGACAAGCTTCCCGGCTGATTTCCGGGTGTTGCGCTGATTCTGGAAGGAGTCGGGTGTGCGTCTGGGTTTCTGCGCTCTGTGCTGCCAGGACGAATCTGTGTTTGCTCTGTCACATTTCTTGCTGTAAAATCCCTGGGCTTTATTGATGAACGTCGAGGCTGAATCCTTAAAGTGTCTGAAAGTTGACTTGACGGAGTCAGAGAACTTCCTCAGGTTTTCCTTCACGACCTCCTTGGCTTTCTTAATCTGCTCCTTATGGTGGTGGACGAACTCCTTGGTGGAGTTTTTCACAGCATCGAACGTCTCCTTCATTTTCCCGGCCACTCCCTGTTTGGCTCTCCTCACTTTGGATTCTCGGTCCCCTTTGACCTTCTCCGCCTTGGTTTCCAGGTACAGCCTCTCCCACAGGTCGGAGCGCTGCTGCTCGAAGCTTAGCCTCTTCTCCAGATCCAGCAGACGTTTCTCCAAACCTCCTGCTTCTGAAGCACTCTGCCTGTCAGATTCAGAGACGTCACTCCTCAGAGCGGTCAGCTCCCTCCTCAGCTCCTCCGTGACCTTCCTCTCTGTCTCCAGCTTCTTCCTCAGCATGTGAGCTTCAGCTGTCATGTCTTCCCTCTGAAGGTGGAAGTTTCTGATGGTCTGCTGCTCTCCCTCCAGCTGCTCTTTCAGCCTCTGGTTTTCAGACAGCAGAGAATCGGCTCCCCTCGCCTCCAGATCTCTGATTTGGGAGCGCAGGTTTCTCAACTCGTCCTGCAGGACGGACAGAGACTTTTCCTCGTGTGCCATGGAGTTTCTCAGCTGGATGTTTTCATCTGAGAGACTCTGCTGCAGAGACATGATTTCAATCCTTTCCTCCTCGGTCTGTTTCAGCATCCGCTCCAGGTTATCTCTCTGAATCTTGATGAGAAATGACAGGTATTTACTGCTGGTCTAATACTTAGTATCTTTTTTTTTTTACATATTTGTGAAACTGTCACTATGTTCTGACAGAGATAATCTGTGAAAAACAATCAGTTTCCTCAGCCTTCTCCTAGTGCTTACTAAGAACAACCAATCAGAGACAGGAGGCGGGTCTTAGCGCTGTTAATCACTCTGCTCTCTGCTATAGCTAGCACAGCCTGTCATGAATGCTCAGGCTAGTTATCAGAGCCTCCAATGACGGAAGATAAACTGTTTTCCTGTAACAGAGAGTTGTTTCTCCATCATTAGCACATTTAGCAATAAGTACATGAGAGTGATTGACAGCGATCAGACACTCCTCCTGCCTCCGATTGGCCGTTCTTGGTTGGGGGCGGTGGAGGAGATTGAGTTTTTCACTGATTATTTGTCTCATATTATACTGTTGCAACATGGTGACATTTTTAACAAATATGCATAAAAACATTTTTATAATAAAAGTTAATTGCACATTTAAACATGTAAATGTTACAACTGGATTTACCTGGATGTGAACTTGTTTTGCTTTGAGCTCCTGGTTTTCTTCCTTTGCTTTTTCAATCACTCCTGAGAGAACATTAATAACCTGCTGCTCATCAAGGTCATCTGGCCCAAAGTCGCTCCTCTGGGTGAAAAAGTTTTTTTCGGTTCATACAATCAAAGCAGTACATCAAAATGATCCTGTTTTTAATTTTGACTTTATTCTTATAGGACCTGCATCAACAATGAATTAGTGTCAAATCTGAAAAAAGTAATTCTAGTGTGAAGGCGACAACACCACAGTGCTCCAAATTGTTTCCATGATGTTTTTAAAGACGACTTGTTATTCAAAATTCATATTTTGCACGTTTTATTACTTCTCAGCTGCTTCTAAAATAGCTCATGCACTTTTTTCTGGTAATAAGTTTACCTCTTTTTGGTGTCAAGAAGACAAGACATTTCAAAAGCCTCCCAAATGTTAAGTCACAATTGACGGGCATTGCGCTGTTACCTAGCAACACCAGCTGAGCCTCAGCCCTGTTACCTAGCAACCCAAATGGAACTCAATCATGTTTGGTTTTACTGCTGTATGCGCTGTGCTGCGGCTTCTGGAAAAGACAAACCATTCAGAAATGATGTTTGTATAATGTTCAAATATAAATGACTAAAATAAAACAATAAGTGACCAATCTAGTGACTTTTTTTCTGTGCTTGTTGGAAGGTTTTAGTGAGATGGTTTTATACTGCGTGATGAAAATCTGCACCGTTTTAAAGAATAGGAAAATTCAATTGCTTAGGGATTGTTTAACCAAAGAGGCCAGCACTGACATGGTTATAGGCCAAAATAATAAAGAATTAAACAAATTTACAAGAAAATATAAAAATTTGTACAGAAACATGAAGCTGGAGCCCTAAATAACCTACCTAGACATTTTATCAGCATGAGAAAGTTGATTTAAGGGGTTAGTTACACTCTAAGCTTCCTGTTCCCTCAGCAGTGTGGTGTGTATTAACCAACCTGCTTTGTTAAATGCTCATCTCTGCTACGTTGCTCAAGTAGACCCCTCGCCTCCGGCTGTTCAATCCCTCTGGTTTTCTCCACAGTTTTCTGCCTTTCCTGAATCTGGACCGTGCCTGGAGCAGAAATTGGTAAAACGGATAATTTACACATCACAACAGAGGCCTGCAACTGCAGGTCTGCACATGTTGAAGTATGAAATCTGGTGTTACCATAGAAGTGTCCAAAGCCCATGCTGAAGGCGATGATGAGGGCGACCAGGATGCATGTGTTGAGGACGTTCCCGCCTCGGCTTTGCTCTCGGTCCTCGTTAGCAGCGTTCGGTCTCCCCTCCACCCAATCAGGCTGCTGCTCTTCCTCACTGGACTGCGACTCTGGCAGCACCTCCCCGTCCTCCTCTGCATCAGTCACAACGCTCGTGGTATTTTTCCTAACCCTTCGCCTTCGTACGACCGGAGTGGAGCTTCGTCCGACCTCGTTGTCGCTGCTGCTTGAGTTTGTCACCACTGGCTGCTGCGCTGGGAAAGCTGCATTTCACATCAACCGGATTATGACGAAGAAAAAAAGACACCAACGCATTTGGGGTCATAAATGTCAGATTTTTAAAAAAAGCTTACGTTTTTTAAATCACAAAGGCTTCGGAGAAATAAACATCTGAGAAGTTCACATTTAGCCTGTTATTGCATAATATCAGCATTCAATATTTTCTAACATATCCTAATTTTGTGGGATAATGTAAAGCCATTCCAGGCTTTTAAAAGGTAAAATTATCCATGTAGCATCAGGTCAAAATGAGTTAGCAAAAAAACACAAAGGGTAGTTATATGTAGTAGCTACACGTCAGTAAAAATTAGAAAAGGTTCAGAGTATCAATTAGGGTAGGCATTTATTGTAATGTTTGTTATTTATTGTGACAATTTCTTGATGATAAGGATTTTTTATTTATCTGTATCTCAATACATTTCAATTAAGGATGCTAAAAAAACAAAACAACTTTAAATAATTGGAAATTAGATTTTTTTTTTTTACCATTTTCTCTGCTGTTTGTTCCACAGGAGCATCAATAAATATCAGTACATTTTAAAATATGATAAAATACAGTTATTGTGAGCAGCTGTTTGAGGTTGACAGTCATATAGTTGAATAATAAATGGTTTTCCATCATCATTTTTGTCATTATTACAATAGTACCAGAAAATATCAAGATAAAACTCTAAGTTCATATCTCCCACCCCTAGCATGAACACTTCTGTAAGGTCACTGCATGTTAGGTTTTAACTATCATGCTTGATGGATGTATAAAACCCACAAATAAATATTTTGAATTTGTGATTCCAGTGGTTCAGATTATATTTTGTGAATAAGATCAATCAGTCGTCTCATCTAATATCAGCAGGAAAGTGAATAAATATAAGAGATTATAAGAGGAGATCACTTTAGGGAAAGGATATAATCACTTTTAATAAAGTTTATTGGATTTTTAGTCTGTCTGTAGTGATAAAAATGATAATGATACAAAAAGTCACACTCATGCCTAAGATCTGCTCATGCAATCAAATACTAAAATTACCAGCCCACAACTTTCAGGCTTTTGAAAGGCACTCAGTGTTAGTTTGGTATGCTGCTAAACAAGGTTAGCATCACGTTACATTCATTTTGATTTAAATCAGGAAACGAGCCACTACCAGGGAGCCGACTCCTCAGGCGGTGACTCAAGTTCACCAGAGTTTGTTGAAGTTTCCGGCGACTCAACAACCAACCTGCTCCAGAAGAGGAACATTTGGTGTTTGAATCGTTGCTGTCGACTGTTGAGGAGGGATTTGAATTATTTTGCTGAAGAAAACAATGAGGTGTGCAGTGAGTCCTACCCGTCTCTGCAGCAGTGAAGGTGTAATGACTGCTGCTGGAGGTGCCGAGGTAATTCTCCTCAGTGCTGGCTGCCTCCTCTTCTCCCTCCTCCTCTGTGTGCTCGTCCTCCTTCAGGTCCCTCAGAGTCACAATGTCGGAGTGATCACTGGAGGAGAAGACCTGCTCTCTGACTGCAGAACCGCCTCCAGCCTGCAGACAGTCATAAAACTGTAATTCTGGATTATTCTGATATTTTCTGGGTATAAATTCAGCTCCTCTCACCTCAGGACCACACAGTGTCTCATTTCCAGTCTGTCCTCCCAGTGTGTCATCAGGAGAATCAGCAGCTTTTTCTTCAACACACAGAGCTGGTAAAAATGTAAAAAGAAGAAAGTTCAGTATGATTAGAACAAGCCTTTAAAAATAAAATCTGAATCAACTTTATTAGCCAAGCTTGTGCACAGCAACTTGTGTGAAGAAACTTTGGCAATTAAATAAAAAATTATTTAACCAAAATATAATGCTTAGATATAACGTCACAATTGACTAAACTTAAATACAAGATAAATCTAGATGTCTATTTTATATGCATAATAAAAAAACATATAAACACAATACGGATAAAGCTAAAAAAGAACCTAAACTATTTTGCTTAAAACTTAAAATGGGAGGCAAAAGTTAAGGTTACGTCAGACAAAACATTTTACAAGGTAAATTCTCATGATTTAATAATTAAATTGCATGGTTCATAATATGTTAAGAATTTATGTTCACTCGACTACAATGACAAATTCAGAATTTAAATTCAGCAAAAATGATGCAAAAGAAAAAGGTTTTGTGCATTGTTTAAATTCTATATAAACTGGTAATTAGTAAAATACTCATTTTAGAGACAATCCACTAAGCAATAGTAAATAAAAAGGACACCATCACTCTGATATCACCTGCTGAGATGTCAACTCTGGAGGCCGGGGATTAACATGAAAACAGCAGATTTATTGTCTCAACAGTTTCTGTCACCCTGTTAAAAGTATTTCTGCTTTTTATTATTCATAACCATTAAAAACAGCACTGCTGTCTAAAGAACAGAGTTTAGCCAGAGTTTTACCAGCAGATACTGAGGTTTGTGATTCCAGCAGCTGTGGTTCTTCCAAAGTTTGCCGCTCCACCAGCTCAGCTCCATATTCACCCACAGCCTCCGATACCAGTGTCTCTATATCTGAGCCCTGCAAAAGCACATCAGAAATACTGAAAAACTGGAAACGGATGAAGGAATAGCATAGTTCATACTTTGTATGTGTACAGTTATAATGATGCCTGAACCAATTTTAACTGTAAATAGAGAAAAAAAAAGACAAGAACCAGGAAATTTTAAACTCGATTATCCTCAGCAGGTGACCAGATGGTCAGAAATCACTGAATTCTTTTATAAATCTTTAAAACTGTCTTTGTTGATCAGTATCTATGTTTCCTTCAGACTGTGAGATATCAGTAGAGAGCAAGACTTTGAGCAGAAAATAGGAAGGCTAAGCAGAAGACAGCAAAGTTGCCCTGCTTTCTCTTTTGAATATTTCTCCCCTTGAACATGACAACTTCTGAAATATTGGGAATCTTTGGGAAATCTCATATTTAAACTAAGAATCTATATAAAGTAATACACAAGGGGTTTACTTTGTTCTAAAGCCAACTAATCTAACCATACTAATTTTAAACACAAGACACTAAAACCAGTTTAAAATGTTATCTCCATAATTATGTTGACTTGTTTTAAAATATTAGTAAAACCCTGTTTTACAGTGAATGTGTTCAAATACACGTACACACCCTGTGGTAGAACACAACTACTAATGAAAACCCATAGCAGGTAGGTAAAAACAAAAATATTTATAATACTGTTTATCTCACACACACACACACACGCACACGCACACGCACGTTTATAGGCTCTTATAGTGAGATCGGAGCAGTCTTCATTACATCATCCACAAGAATCTGATTTGTGCCTCTCTAATTGAGACTGAACAACATGTTACTAAATACTATTTTTTATAACAAGAGCTTACCTCATTACTGATAATGGTCCAGCCACAGGAGGACTCAGTGTCACTAGATGTTTCTGACATGTTTGTCAGCAACAGCCAAGGCTGTAACGAACAAATAAAGGGTAAGCTTTCTGATAAGGATGCTACTCGGAATAGAAAATATTAATAAGCATTTTATTTTAGAATCTAAATAAATTACCAAACGGGTGAAACAGCGGCCTCATGCGGCGCGGCGCGGCATTACATCTACAAGATTAGGCGAAGCTACGCGGCCAGACAAACAAAAACAACCATAAAAATCTCAGATATCCGCAGCTAACTTTGGAGCTAGTAACTACAGAAGCCATTACTGCTGCATTTTAACACAAAATAACGATTTTAAGCTGATTATTTTCCACTGCTTAAGTCGTTTAACATATTTATTATTAAAGTAAACCCCCCAAAACACAAACACAACATGCAATTACTGCGATGCAGACAACGCCCATTGCGTTTTAAACGTGATTCATCCTAGCCAGATGCATGTAAAGAAATAAAAACTGCTCGATTTACCTGTGTTTAGTGCGCAGTGACCACACAGCTGTCTGCAAGCTGCTCCACAGTTGCAATATTGCCAAAACCCGAGGTTTCCGTTAACGGCTCAATGCGGAGCCGACATTGCTGGGAAATGTAGTTTTTTGAGTCGAATTACTGGAGAGGTACATTGTGGTTCTTGAAAACTACAGAACTACATTTCCCTTGAGGCAGTGCGGCGACCAGCAAATGTTGCGGTGGCGACAAAAACAAAAACAAGGAAGCGTGTCGAAAAAGGCTGCTTACGTCGTTTAATATGAGCTCTAGACAGAAAAACAGCGCCTTTCCTGAGCTTCAGAGACCAAGTTATAATTATTCAGAGACCAAGTTATAATTTAAGATACGCCCAAAAACACAAACAACTTAAACTACACGAATAGCTAGCTAATCGGGGTAAGTTAGCATGTGAATGTGCTAAGTTAGTATTTTATATTTCTCCATACCGAATACTTATAGGCATTATATTTAGTTTTTCATTGAAATTACCCTAAAATAAAGACTCGTCAAACAAACAGTAGTTATCTGTCAAACTAAATGTAGGCTCACTGTGAAAATAGAAGCTGGGTAATGTATGGATTTTTCAAAGCCAAAACCAAATAAAAAAGCTGATTATTGATGGCATCACAACAAGAATCGAGCTGTAGTTATAATCCTAATGATAAATAACTTTTCACAAAGCTGCCAAACCTAAACTTAACATGTCTACAGTCTTCTAATCTGTAGGTAACATCACTGGTTGATGAAAGACATAATATATTAAACAAGCAGCAATAGCTCAAGATCTTTATGTAATTGATTTGACCTGTCCAGTCTGTTCTGGTTCTTCTCAGGTTATTATGTTCAAATTGTGCTAAAATCCTTGCAATGTTCTCAAAATGTGACTGATGTTAGCAACTTTAATGAAGAGATTTTATTAATAACATGCAGATAAAGAAAAAAAGATACAAATAAATGTACTCCAGTTTATGCTTTAGATCACATGTGTCAAACTCGAGGCCTGTGGGCCAAATCCAGTCCGGTGTAGTTTTTTATGTGGTCCTCTAAGTTCTAGACTGAACACTACAGGTGCTTAAATAATATTTTATCAGTAAAATCAATGCGGTTTTTATCTGTTTATCGCCAAATTATATCAATTGATCCCTCGAGTTTCTTGCAAATTATCGTGAAAATTCACCCAAAATCAACAAATCCCAATGCTTTTTTGCAGTAATATATAATTGGGAGATTATTGCAGATTTTCCTAGAAAATTGTCCAAAACTTTCTTATTTGTACTAAACAGCTGCATTTGCCTTAATTTTCACAATCTATAAAATGAGTAATAAAATGTCACATTTGCCATCCATCATAAATAAACACAAATATCGCAAATATATCCAAATTAGTACCACAAACTGTAAATTTGATTTTCATTGCAAAAAAAAATCACAAAACAATTGTGAAATCCTGGAAGGATTAAAATGATATTCAATTTTATTATATAATTTTAAGAATTCATTGATATTTTAACAGCTTGTTAACAGGTTTCTATCAATACATTCTGGTACACCTGACTCTTTAAGAGCTTTCATTATCTTGATTTGGCCCAAAACAAAAATGAGTCTGATGCTCCTGCTTTAGATGACGTCACCCTGGACACGTTTGTGCTGTATGTGAGAGCAGAAACTTTATCTTGATTACATAACTAAATAGCTAAACTAATAAAAAGAAAAAAGAAACTACGACATTTTATTCTACAGGTGACAAAATATATCTAAAAGTAGTTTGATAGATTTTCTTTAGAAATAATGCCTATTTATTTTAAATGTAGCTCAAATTACCTCCAGTAGATGTCAGTAAATGTTAGCTTCATGCACACAGGTCAGGACCACTCACCACTCTGGGCAAATGTTCTTTCCAGAAGCAGGGCATACATGTGATTTTTTTTCTATTGGTAAAGAAAAATAAAACAGGAAGTGAAATGATCAGCTCTGGTTTTTATTCCAGCATCATTCACTTATCTCACTTGGACTGTCTCTGGAAAAAATGGAGCTGTACAACCAAGAAGGCATGTACAGATCTGCTCGTGTTTCACCAGAGATATCAGTAACGTGTTACTTTGTACTGAGTGTTACTGACGTCGGACCACTTTTTTTCAGAAACAACCATTTCAAATCTAGTAACCAGATTAAAGTTACTTAGCCAAATAAATGTGCATTACTATTTTCTTTTGTAATGTAATTTTATTTCCTCTACACGTTGAGTGAGAATGTCGGCAGCCAAAGTCTAATCAAAACCTTCAAATGCCTTTGGAAAGCCTGAAGAACGACAGATTGAGACCTCAGTAGATTAGGTGATTTAAAATTTCTGCAGTTACAAGTATCAACTGTGCAGAACTGTTTTTATTCAGTACCTTATATCTTTCAGTTGTCTTCTGTAGTGAGTAACAATTTAAATAAGTGTTATAAATGCAAAGTGTCTAAATATAGAACTGTTTTCATGATGGCTAAGAGGAAGTAAATTTAAATTCAGGCTTAAAAAATTGTCATTTTAGCCTTAAAGTCTCATCATTTTCTCTCAAAAGTATTTTTCAGTGTCTGTGTGCGCCCACCTTGGCTAAATTAAATTATATTAAAGTACATTTTGCTGTGACTACTGTTAGATAAGTCATGATCATCATTTGTGCAGTTTTATTCATTTTAAAACCATGTTTCTTTTTGTTGTGTGAAAAATAAACATTTTCCCCTGAAATATAAACAGTCTACCAAGCAAAATCTTAGCAGTTTAAGTGTAGAAAACAATTCTTATTAAAGATTATTAAAATAATCTAAAAACATAAAAGAGCTAAGCCAATTTCAAAACAATGTAAAGAAAAACACTTGAGAGATTTTTGTAATTTTATTTAAACTGAGAATCAAACTTTTTCATAAGGCAATTGTCTAAAATCTAAACAATTTTGAAAAAAAAAAAAAACATATTGTAATTTTATGACAAATACATGACAAAACAGTAACAGAAAATATCAAATAACATACTAATTACAAAAAGATACATTCAATTTCAAAGCTTGAGACCTGTGTTTTTGAGGGGAAGCGGCTGTGGATCCCCCTGAGTCAGACTGTAAATGACCCACAGCGCTCCACGGCTCAGAAAAGGGAGCAAACAGAGAGCGCGTCATGTCCACTCTGTGCTTTATCCCTTCAAATTCACATAATCGGACAGGAACGTCATTCCAACATAACACCTTTAACGAGAAAGAGCAGCAAACCTTCTGCACTGAAACAAACAACAAAAAAAGATACAACAAACAAATGAGGTAGCACTTGTTCACCTGCATGAGATTTAAAGACCCAACTGTGAACCAGGCTTTATGACAGCTGAACTTATTTCAGTCTCCTTTTTACAAAGCAGGATGTAATCTTTATCATTGCATGTCACTTTCTTATAAGCCGCAAGGTTAGAAAAAGAAATAAAAAGTTGTCAGATTCTAGATTGGGTCTTTAAGTCACAAATACATGAAATACAAAGACACTGAAGTTAGAACTGAAACAATCTGTCTCTGTTGATCTTGGTGGAAGAACAATAGCATCTTATCCTGATTTAAAACCAACAAAACATTGCTTAGGTGGAAATAAATCCAGTCTCCAGGTTGCTCTCTTAAAGAAAAAAACATCAAAAAGATATAAACTGAGCATTAAAACACTGATAATATCATTTGACACAAAGATAGGATGTTTATAAACTGAATTTGGGCCAATGTGCAGCGGTGAGGATTAGGAAATAAATCTTTGGTTCATATTGTTTGCCTTTCAAAAGAAATTGAAACTGATTGTGTCACTTCTCATCTCATATGATTGAATCCTCTGCAGAGTCCTCTGATTAACGCCGCAGAAGCATGGCAACGTTTGAGCACCCACTACGTCTACAAACAAAACTCCTATTACATTTTGTGACTCAAAAAAAGATGCATTATCAAAATATAGACAATAAATCTGAATATAATGACACATTTGTTCTTTTTTTATTATTTAATAAAGTATTTTCTAAATTATCCTGTAGAGGAGACAATTAGTGGGTGGACATCTACATGCACCTGCACTGCTGCAACACAGACCACTAATCAATATAATATAACAAATTTATCTCTTAATATCACCTACATCTGTTTGCAGCAGCTTATGAGGAACTCTGCAGAAGGAAAATTTGGTCAGTGTGCATAATCTTGATTATTAGAAGTCACTCCATGAAGCTGGACACTTCCTCAGAGTTTCAACCCGCAACCTCCAGGACTCTCCGTCGCAGGCCAAGGCCACTAATGTGCAAGGCTTTGTTTGAGGAGCAGCGCCTCAACCGATCCCTGAAGATACTTTGGTCTCCTTTGATTATTTCTCTGTCCTCCAAAGATCAGCCGAGAGGCCAGAATAAACTCAAATAAATCAGCAAACAACTCTTTGGGTATTAGCGTCACGCTCACCGCTGCATATCCACCTTTAACATAAACTACGTGGCAGACAAGTGCTAATCTTCACCTACGCTAGCAGAGAAAAAACAAACTACAAGTAACTACAAGGTGTACCCCTCTGAAGTACATCATCTTCTAAGAAAAATAGATTCTTTAGAGGTAAAACATTTTATGGTGTTCATTCTTCACTTCAATCTCTGATTAAACACTTTCCACCGCTTTCACTACAATCATTCTGCATGTGTCGCATCCTTACATGGAGCGGCTCCCTCGCCTGGACCCGGGACGCCACCCACATTAAGGCCAATTATAAAGCTTTTCTGTTCAGATATGCCACTGCAAGCACTTCTGGTGTGAATGTTTGCACAAATCAAGTGAACACTGGTGCTTGTAAAAACAGACTCTGCAAAAGGGGGGTGGGGGGGGGAATCCGTCTAACATCTGAGCGGCGTGCTCACAACGTCAGAGGTACATTCAATACATTTTCAGCTTTTTCTCTGAAGGTAATAAAACATTACAACAGGTTAGTACTGAGAAGATACCCTGTCAGTTCGCCATGTAATACCACATGGCTTTTCAAACGTACTAAACCTTGTTCCCTGAGTTTAGGAAAAGAGGACGACAATAAAAACAACTCTTAAAACGAGGTAGTATAAAACGCGAGTAGCAAGGGCAACTGCACCGACATACAGAACAAAAGCGGACATTCATTATTTCTCTCATGCCATTACTCAATAATGGACAAAAAAATGAACACAAATATTATTAATACTGGCTCAGTACCTCAGCAACACCTGAGGGGTTAAATAACAAAGTGGGTGTGAAGTTTAAAGCCTTCATTCCACACAGCTGGTGGAGCGAGAGGAGGAAGCTGCAGCGCCCTTACCATCCGCCAAATCAAACAACGCAAAAGAAAAGGGATGACAAACGGAGGAGACAGTCATCAGGAAATATAGCAAGTGATGCAGCTGAAACAGCTCACCATGCAACAAAAGTAGTTATTAAATATTTAGTGAAAGGTTTGCCCTGAGGGTAACCGAGGTAGATAATCCACAAAAAGGACTCACATTTCCCTTCTGCTCCAGTGATAAACTCTCATAAATAATCTCAGAAATGCCTTTTTTTGACATTTCAGACAATCTTTTCACATTCATGGTGGGTGAGATTTTTGTTTCAAAATATACAAAGAAAAAAAAGAAAAAAAGAAGAGACATTCACAGATAGAAAAAGTTAAACAAAATCATTTTCATACTGTCTTTGTTGGTTCCTATTCATTGGAAAAAGCAACAAATTGATACAATGCTTCTCTGTGCTTCTTTACTACGTTTCCTCAAACTTAACTCTCTCACACATTCAAACCTTGTGGTAATTTCAGCATCCGTTTTAAGTCAGTGTTTGATAAATTGATTCTAGAACAGTGCAAAGGTAACAAAATCTACCTATAACACAGAAAGTTGTTTAGTTTCTGGATGTGTACTTTTGCTATGTAGTCGTTCTGGACGATATTCAAGCATTTCAGATCAAATAGTGACCCTTGGCACGTGACGTCACTCTCTTAGAAACTCCGCCATGACAGGCGTTGTTCTATCAAATAGCCATACGCTGTCAGGATAACATACATGCAGTCAGTCATGGCATTAAGAAGTCCGACCCTCAGTGGAGTTGTCAGTTCAGCATACGCAACAAGTTAAGACGAAAATAAGTCATTAAATTGTTTATAATATGATATAACATCATAACTAGATAGATATACATGGGTTGTCGTGGTTTCAAAGTGTATTTAAAGCGGGATCTAGTCGCAGCTGCAGTCAACTACAACACAAGCCTGTAAAACTCATTAACCTACTTAACCGCCAAGTCAGAATGCCATTTAACTGTTAATAACAAAGTGTATGATGATCTACGTCATGATTCTATGTTGCTAATTAAGTAAAATCATATCATAATATGAATATGTATACATGTCTGAGCTAAGCGTATGACTATCTGACAACGTATGCTGATGTGACAGAAAACCGTCTATGAGCCCCAACCAGGTGTGTTACGTTCAAAGACAAATTAGCTTGACTCGAACAAGGAGACGCCGTGATTAAACTGGCAAAAACAACTTTGGAAAACAGGCCTTTTTTCCTATGTCCATCATGGCGCTGCAAATAATTAAGTGACTATTTGCAAAGGGTCTTTGTTTTAAATATCTGAAATACTGCCAAACTGGTTGATCCAGGTTCCTCTTGTGCTATTACACAGATTTTCTCATTTCACACTGTTTTTATTTTTGATTCTTAAGCAGTTATGAGGCACAATGGAAAAAAATCTTCAACTGCTGATGCACATTACTTAACATATTGTTGCTAGGTAACCAATAGTGAGTTGATTACACCAACCTTGGTTAGCCAAAGCTGTGATAGGTTGTCTTTCTACATCTCAGAGGAAACCTGTTGGAGTTCAGTAAAATTATTAATCATTCTATCGGAAATATTTTCTATTGATATTGATCATGTCTCTTTTATGATAGTTATTGATTAATTACTATGTAGTAAGGTAGTAGGCTGATTTTGTTACCTTTTTGTGAACTAATTATCGGCACTCTTTTAGTTTCTTATCACCAAATAATCCAGATGTGGCGTAAACATGCAAACCTACTTTTCTCGTGCTGTATGATTGAATTACACTCCCTTTCTTCCTGAAACACACTCACACCTACATCCAAACTCACAGACGCAGCTACACACTGAGTTCACTCCGAGAACTTCTGTGGACTTCCTGATGACTGCAGCTGGCTTCGACAGACTCCTTCAGCTTGAGGTCGGCGGGACTCCTCTCCAGCAGCTCCCTGCCACGGTCAAAGCCTCCTCCGTCGTCCTCCGTCAGAGACGGCGGGCGGCTGTTGGGACCAGAGTTGGTCAGCTCCGTGTCGTCATGAGAGAAGCGCCCCGAGTCGCCCGTTTCGTGGCTGCCCTCGCTGTTGGAGGAGCCTTCTGTGTCACCGGGATGACCCAGCAGGTGCTGGCGGGTGGCAGGGTGGTTTGGAGAAAGCTCCTCTTCGTAGGTCAACACGGTGGTGCCAGGCAGGTAAGAGAGTGTGCCGTTTCTTTCGTTCTGCAGCACAGAGAAGGTTTGGTCAAACACTGTGAAAAATACACCGTGAATAATCCTGACTTAAGAGTTTCTCAAACCAAATTGACGAGCATGTTCAACAAACTAGGGCTGAAAGGATTAACTGGATTAATCATGGTGATTTGATTACAATAAATTAATGATTAAACATTGACTGGAGTATGCAGACTTGATAAACAATAAAAAAAACTATATTTAGAGAAGTATTTAAGCAAAAACTGTATAATTTCTATACATTTAACAATAAAAACACCTTTTTTATAAGAATGTTGTAATCAGAACTCATGAAGTGTCCCAGTTTAGTTTCTTCTAGTTGAAATTCACTAAAGGAATGCTTTATTGTTGCATTTTAGGCAATAGAAAACTTATTTCCTAATTTAAAAAAGTTGAATTGCTGAAATGGTATTGTGTTTCTAATTTTGTATAAGTGGTTATTTGAAAAATCTGCACAATTATATATTTGATTAACTGTCAGAATAATTTATTACAAAAATAATCATAAGTTGAGAATTTGACAATTTGACATAATCTCAGATTTGACAATTTGTGTCCAATAGCTGCACTTGGAAATATTAATGCAAATTCCCCCTTCATTCTTTTACATCTTAAATTTAAAGATAAGAGCTTGAACCTACCTGTGCAATTTCCCTGTCCTGTTTCCCTGCACTTCTAAAGAAAGACCATTTCTTCTTCTTCTTCTTTAAATCTGGGCTGGGCTGAACAGGGCCGTTAGAATTTATGATCAGGCTGGTTCCACCCTTCAGTAAAAAAACAAAACATTTTTAATCTAAATCTCTTAGATTTAGATTAATACCCATGAGGCACAAAAAGGATTTGTTTTTCCTTTGTGCTCCCTTGCAATAATTTGCTAGTGCGGCACAATTGATACTGAAAGTCTTTCTGCTATTATTTAAGGATTTTTATGTATGTTAACATCTTGTTTGTGAGATATCTGAAGTTTTATAATTTTTTATTTAGGATAGAAATGCACCACAAACCTATGTGCAAAATACAAAGGCAAACAGGCCAAACATGGACTTTTTATTTCTTTCCATCGATTCTCAGATTTAAACAGAAACTTTCCATACAAAGGAAAAATTTTTTAAAAATACATCCAAACTATCTGGAGTATTTCTGAGTTATTTTCATGGGTAATAAAACCGTCAGTTTTGATTGTTTCTCTATTGTGTTGGTAGTCTGAATGATTATTTCAACCTTTCACAGACAGACATAAACATGCAGTGAATAAATCAACTTTCAATCAGTTTTTTGCACCAAAGAGTTAAGAATACATAAACACGTTTTCTCTGAGGCTCTTTAATAGTAAATCAACTTTTATGACTGTATACAAAATAGGAATGGGGTGTATTTGGTCATTTAATTGAGAGGGAACGCAAAAGAAAAAAAAATCCCCGTATAATAGAAACTATTGCAATATTTTTATGAATAACTTCTGATGCATCTGACGTCGGTCAGCAGACTAATTTACCTTTGCATCGATGAAATGACCTCGACTCATCATCGGTACGGTCACTTCGGCCATCTGCACGTCTCCCTCCGGTCCTACATGTATTGCAGCTGCAGCAGACGTGATTTCCCCGTCACCGTACGTTTTCACAGCTGATAGTTTCCTGAAAGAAAATAAACACAAAGCGTGACGCTTTAAGTAGCTGGAAAAATGGAGAACATAAATGCCCCCAGCATTCAGACACACTGCGTACCTGTTTTTGCCCCTGCAGACGATGATGAAAGCGCAGATGATGATGCAGGTGAGAGCGATGCAGACGCCCACACTGATCCCTGTCATTGACTTTTGGTCCAGGTGGTAGAAGCCATCAGAAAAACCTAGAGTGGATCACAACGTGAAGCAACAAACCTGGTCTCATTTTCAAAAACGGGCCAGTGCGAGTGTGCCGTGTGGCTTTCACTGACCTGTGGAGTGTGTGGAGCCACGGGAAAGTCCGGCATCACGACCAGAGGAGAGGTCTGCTCTCACTGTCAGCTCCACCACGTCAGAAAACGGCCCGTCGCCCATGTTGTTGGATGCTGAAACTTTTACCAAGTAAACCTGGCCTGGACTCAGGTTCTCCAGCAGCACCATGGTGATGCTTCCTGTGGTCAGACGTAACACTTTCTGAATAAACAGCTGAAAATGATGTTTTCTTTTTTGCCTTGTCTACTTACATGTGAGAGCACAGGGCTCCAGCTAATAATCATTTAGTAATCAATAAAAAAAACTCACTGCAGATTTTTCATTCAATCACTTAATCTTATTTTTATACAATATTAGGAATACTTAAGAAAATGCAAATAAACAAATAATATGATTCCTTTTTTATATCTGAAAACATTTTATTGCCAAATATGATCAGCTCTAGCAAAGGATTCATCTGCAGCTTTAAAAATACTTGTAACATCAACATGTGAAAAGCTCACCCTTTCCTGCTTGACTTAATGTTAAATCTATTGGTTTATTTATTTTTTTATTAATAATTAGCTAGTAAAAGATGTTTAACACAAAAATATTTAACAGAATTTGAACCTGTCAAAGCTAAAACTCGGCCAAATATCTACAGTCAATGACAGTTTCTCAACATAATTGCAAAATTTATATATTTTCTTTACAGCTTTGGCTTAATTACTGCTCTGATTGTATTGTTATTTTAGCCAATTGCAAAAAATATACTCCAGTTAATGATTACCTGTTTATTAAATTGGTTCACAATTATTTCAGTAATTGATTAATCTGATTAATTGTCTGGGAGAAAATAAGGAGAACTTAGTCTAAGCACAATTTAACTTTATACGTTGGTCATAAAAAAATAGGAGAAAACTGAAAAAATTGACACTTGTTCACGCTCTGTCAAAATGCTTTCAAGGATTACAACATGTGCCAAATTTAAATTTTGATATTAAATTTGAAATATTTTTCCATTTCTAATCTAAGTGAATAACAGTCATTAAATTAAACTTAGCTAAAAACGGGCACTTTTCTTATGTTCAATAGAAATAGAAATTAAAAGAACAACTTTAAGAACAAAAACACTCTATGACAAAAGCAAATTAGTAATTTTGTTGTCAATTGCAACTATAACTTTTCTGTTTATGTTAAGCGAACCAGTGTAGAGTTTGATGCTGCGACGCAGCCAAAGTGAATCCTCACTAGACGACCATCTGAGGGTAAAACCTGGAGGTCAGGGGGGATCAGGGCCGCCCACATTCCCTAACCTGGTCCCGCCCTGCTTGCTCACCACCAGGGTCCCTGCAGGGGCTTCTGGGAGGTGGATGGGGGAGGAAGGAGGCTTTGTGAACCACTTCACTTCTGACCTCTTGGTCAGTGGGAGAGGGGGTTGCTATGAGCTCTGCTTGTGTTTCCTGGGGTCATCTACGCTTTAAGAGAAGCTCTACTGCATCACACACCAGACAGCAGGTTTATATTACTAAACTGTGACATTATTCCTCTGTACATGGAGGAACAATGTGTGACTTTGAAGTTTTCATGTTCTGAAAGGATGTCTGTCAAAAAAAAAAAATCAGATATCAGGTGAATTTTAATTAAAATAGTAAAAACCAATTAAGGTTATAAAGAGCAAACCTTTTCTTTTTAATCAGATGTAACTGTTGTTTTTTACATGTTAACAGCAAGTCTGAAATATTTCTGAGTAGGGCTGCAACTAATAACTATTTTTGTAATCGATTATTTTGGCAATCAGATAAAACAACCACTTTAACCTTTTTATTGCATAAAAGGTTTTTTACATAATTTTTACATAAAAAGATGATTAATAAACCAACAATTCAATTCCTAATTTAAAGAAGAAAACAAAGATTTTATTGCCTAAAATGCAATATCATAACCTTCCTTTAGTGAATTTAAACCAGATAAATATTGGGTAAATTTTTTTACAAAGATGTTTTTATCACAAATGCAAAATGTTTATATTTTTGTTCAGTCTTAGCCAAATTACTCTTCTGAATAGGTTGCCTTTCTCAGCAAATATCCTTTATTTCAAATTTGCATACTCTAGTTACCAATAACTAAATTAATTGATGATTATTTCAAAAATGGATTCATCATGATTAATTCGAATTATCATTTCCTCCCTCTTTCTGAGGTAAAACAGAGACAAAATTAGTTATTCTATCTACTGTGCATAAATACTTACAAAAATATTCATTCATATCTTATAAATGTGGTTTGCATTTATCTTCCAGCAGGACAACAAACCCTAAACAGCCAGCCAGAGCTGAATTGGCATTGTTTAGATCAAACGGTCCAGTCAAAGTCCAGACATAAATCCAACTTAAAATCAAAACTTGAAAGGTGATGCTCTCGGACACACTTGATCAGGTCTGACTGCATTTGAGCTATTTGTAAAAGAAAATACACAAATGTTTAAATCTATAACTGTTGATGGAGACAAACTACAAAATGTCTGAAGATGCAATTGCAGCAGAATGTGTTTCTACAGAAAGAAAGTGTTGAAAACAGTGCATCCCTTTGCATTTTTGTGCTATTTTGTGTCCAATTACATAAAAACCCAAATTGAGGTTTGTGTCTGTGAACAGCTGAAGAGTTGTGAATACTTTCTCCATTTGTTGTCCTCCTCACCTTCTCTTTGCAGGACTTGCCATTCACCAGCAATCCAGGCATTTCGTGAGGCGAACAGTATAGTGTAGTGTGTTACGGCCACATTTGGCTCATCTGGGAGTTTCCACGAAACGAGAGCTGTGTCTTCTTCAATCAGCGTCACTTTGATGTTGGAAGGAGGTAATGTTGGAGCTGAGAGATAATGGAGGAGAGAACAAACTCAAAATGTGCACCCGTACCAAATTTAGCTTCAAATAATAGCTAAATTTTAAACTTACCTTCAGGGAAAGTGTTTTGATAGACCACAGGGCTCCAGGGGCTGGAGAGCTGGTCGATATGAAGGCGCACAGCAAATTCATACTTGGTGTTCGGCTCGAGATCACGCACAAGAAGGCTCTGTTCACCTCTGCAGAGAGAAGACATGACAGGTCAGAGAACAACATCGAGCCAACTAAATGAAGCACTTTGCTCAACTGGCTTTGAGTTAAAAGACAGAGAGAAAGTTGTTGCTGTAAGATTAATTATTTCTGGCACCATGAGGCCACCACTGATGTTCAGATTGTAAACTGGGCCAGCCTGTTTAAAGTGTCCAGGAGATGGAGATGTGGAGCTGTGCAGAGGATGCAGGAAAACAAACAGCACATGGATATTTCAAGATTTAAGCTGAAAATGTGAAACGATTCCTCTAAATTCAGACAAAAAGTTAATCAAATTAATGCTGCGTTACACAAAATAGTGAGCAGAAAAGCAATAAAAGACATAATCACACATCTAACAGTATCTGGAAGTCCTGGAAAATTATTTCTGAAAGTTAAAGGATTACATTTAACAATTATTTTAGCAATCAATTACTTTACATCTTATTTTAATGATTAATCATTTAATTGAATACAAAAATTGGCATACTCTGCAAATTTTGTATTAACCACTTAGCCTTATTTTATGCAATATTAAAAATACATTAAAATATGCAAATAAAATTTTTTTAATTCCCTTTCAATTAAAAATTTCTTTAGTGAACGATTTGTGATCATTTGTAGCAAAGGATGCACCTGCAGCTAAATAAATACTTCTGTGAGATGTGAGAAGCTTGACCTATTAAAACAGATATGTTTATTAATTTTTGGATTAACATATCAATGATTGGACAGCAAAAGCTGATTAAAAGGAGTTCTGGTAACATATTTATAGAAAAAGAAGGATTTTTAATCTTTAACGCAAAATGTGTATCATTTTTGTACAGTTGTGGCTCAATTACTGTTCTAGTTTTTTTTATCTAGAGTTAGCGATTAATCAATTACTGAATTAGTTGACAATTATTTCAATAATCGATTAATCATGATCATTCTGATTAATCGTTAGAGTCCTAAAAATAAATAATAAAAATACCTCAAAGTTGGTTTAATCTTCATGACAGTTCTTACGTTTGCAGGTAGAGGACCAGCGAGGCGTTCTGCAGTCCTACTGGGTTGCAGCGGACCGTGTAGTTCAGTGCATGGCTGGAGGTGAAGGCCGGTCGGCCCCAGAACAGAAACACGGCCGAGGAGCCGTTGGTCCGGGCCTGAACGTTGTGAGGAGGCGGTGGAGGCGGCACGAGGCGATCTCGGACAGCTACCAGAGATTGAGATTTAGTTCAGCTAAAGTGAAGTAAGGAAGCCAGAGGTTTTCCAGGTCTGGACTTACAGACACATCCAGGGGTGCTGATGGTCTGATCTGCTTGGTATCCGTCTCCAACAGCGTTGTAAGCCAGCAGCTTGACATGATACTTCCTTCTTGGGTCTGAATTGAGAAACAGATACAACGTTTACATTAATATAACTCATTCAATATTGGGTTAAAGGTTTAAAAGAGAGCTGGACTGTGTGGGGTCGGTGGGGCTTTCTGGTGTGGTGGGAAAGAGAGGTGGTCCAGCGGAGCAGATGCTTGGTGATGGGAGTCCTCTGGTCAGTTTAACCCCACAAAGGGCAGCAGAACAGAGGAGCTCTACTATCCATCACCCTGTCAGCTCTTGTCTTTTGATAGCAAATGACAAAGGCTTTTCTCTGGCCTCGGTCAGTGGCTACTTCGACTGGAGGTCTGAATCTGGGGGTCAAACCGAGAGGCAGAATCCCCAGGGAGGGGGCGCTGCAGACAGTCAGCAGCAGTGGTGACCTCTGTGACCACGAAGACCCACTGGCCATCTGACCAAATGAACCTTTTACTCCTCAAACAATGACCAGGCCAGCATTTAAATGCTGCATACGATTTCACATTTAAAGGGGACATGTTGTTCTTCCTGGAACATGTTAGGATACATTTTAGGGTTTTACAAACTATGCTCAGCACATTTTTTTTTTTTTACACAAAATCATTCTTATATTTTAGTTTGTACAAATGGTTTCTGAATAGTTAGTCGACAACAAAACTCACATCTTTTCATTTGTACAGTGCATAGAGCAGTAAAACCAGCTGACTAAATGTGCTCCAGTTCTGCTCGGGTTGCTAGGTAACGGGGCTGGGCTTGGGCCGTTACCTAGCTGTTGCTAGGTAACGGCTTAATAATCAGGAATTTTTTGACATTGTTACATAATAATAGTATTAATAAAATTAAATAATATATAGAAATAGTTTTAGATACTGCTTAATTTCCAGACACCAAACAAACATTAACTTATTGTGAAAAACAGCTGGATGTTTTTTCTTTAGCACTCGGGTTGTTTTTAGAAGATGAGACCCAAAAAAAGTGGAAAAAATTTGAATTTTGCAATGTAGGTCCCATTTAAGATTAGGACAATATTTATTAATTTTATAAAGTTAGTTGGCAAGTTTTGAAAAACACATAAAAAGACACATGACCTCACAGTATTTTGTGTTTAGTAGGAGACAAACATGCCTATCTGTTGCAGTGAGGACATAAGACAAGAATAAGACAACAGGAGGACGAGCTTGTTTCCATGGAGGCTGAAAAGTTTAGCCAGGCGTGGAGTGGAGCTGCCTGCACCCCCAATGCAGCCCTGAGGAGTTTCACTGAAGCCACAGCAGGGCCAGCAGGTCAAGCTGAGATAAAACCAAAGAATCCAGGGAGGTGGGAGTGATATACGAGATGAGAGGCGAGTCCTACACTGCAACAGTTAGTTGCAAAGACAATAAGGAGCAGCGGATTAATGAGATGAATGGGTCATGTTAGGTTTTAAATGCTGAAATTAATCAAAATCGAACAGAAACAGCATCACTTAAAGTTAAACTCAGAGATTTTGAACTGTCCTGACTTCCAGAGTAGTTTTTTATTTTTTAGTTTAGACCCCAGTGTCCACCTCTTAACAGGAGGAGGCATTTAGAGCGCACCTCTTCCCAGCTCTACAAATACAATGCGCCTGCCGTAATTATGCGCAAGAGGAGCTCTGAGAGGGGGGAAGCTTTGACATCTGGGCCATGACCTTTGACATGGAATCTGGGCAAGCTAAATCCTGCAAAAGGAGGGGATACACATCTCACTCTGAAAAGGGGGGAGGTCCAGAAGAGGAAGTGAGTGGAAAACCAGGGAATCTGACAAAGAGTGGGAATTAAATTGCTGCTTAAAAAGGGATGTAGCAGCATCCTGATAAGAGACAACTCAGTCAATTGGTCTGTTTTTTGGCTTCCTGGTGTAAAACCAAAACATTACCATGCGACTAAATACACATTTGCATCAATATAATCTAGGATAGCCTATGAAACACTGGTTTATTTAAAAACACTAATGCAACAACAACAAAAAAAGTACCAAAAATATAAACGTTAATGTTATTTTGAATTTTGACTAAATCAAATACATAAATACAAATATATAAAGCAAAAACAATTTCAAATATCCTGTTATATAGTATTTACTACTGGTGGCTGAAATTGACTTTATTTTTATTATGATATTTTGTGGCGTTGTGATAACCATCCCAATAACCTTACCGTAAATAAGAACTATTAATTATTTCTTTTTTAGGTACTGCATGGATGTGACTGCACAACACAGCAATCATAGCCACAGAAACACCAATATTGTTCTTGTAAAACATTTCATAATGCGCTTCGATAAGACACTAGTCTCATAAAAAATGTGTAAACTGCACACAGTAACTGCATTTAATCATATTTATTGATACTCTCATTAAACAAATATTGGAGAAAATAATACAAATAATGCTGACAATATGGTCAGTTCTACAGGTCATTAATCAGAATTTATTAAAGCAACTATATATCAAAATTCTCATCATGATAAAAAATTTATCACAATAAATGATGCACAACAGAATTACATGCTCAACTCTACTATGTGCTCCTTAAATGGCTGCAGAGCTTGCTTTGGGTGCCAGAACTAAAGATGCTCAGTCATTTGTATATTGTTGTGTTTGAACCATTTGCAGTTCCCCCCTTTCTCTTTTCCTCCTTTTACAGATGAAACTTAATTCCTGTTGGCCCCTGAAGTTTTGTTCTGTTGCAAAAAGCCCCCCAGGCCACAGCAAGCCGGGCCTGAACGGGGGCCGTAAATGTCAAGTCCTGCATGAACCCCCACACCACGGCATCCATCATCCTCCCCGCCGCCTCCTCTCTATTGAACTTACTCACACAAATCAACTCTCGGACGTACGCTGACGTTCTCACAGCTTAAGCATGACACAACCTTTTAAAATCCTGCCTTTTCGTGGGCTTGCAAGTGTTTCTGTACACTTTTCATCAGAGTGAAACGGGATGCAGGGTGGCGTGACATAAATCTACGTTTGTGCACACAGCGCTGACTGGTGCCAACAGGTATGACGGGTATTCAGGCCTGGGCAGTAAATGCGCCTCCAGGCAGCGTACACACATGTGAGGAAGGGTCAAACCACCGGACCATTTATACCCAACTGAAGCCGCTCCAGCACATGCCTGCCTCTCATGGTGAGCTTTTAATCATCGATACTGTCATAAGCGATAACTGTAAATGGTGGATGGGGGGGCGACAACGCTCTAGTAGCTGCTGACTCAGCAGAATCCAATACTGACACAGTTTAAAGTTCAGGGATCAATGGTGCTGGCAGAAAAAAAGACACAACCTCTGTGTTTTACACCAAGCGGATTATAGGAAATGTCATTTACAGAGCAGGGAGATGTAATTTGGAGTGATCACCTGCTGTAAAAGATCAGCCTCAACAAGCTTCAGCAGCCTGCGCTGCTTCAAAGCCACATGATTCAAGTTACCAGGGTCCACAGCGTGGTTTATAGTGGAATTAGTCAAATATAAATCAAACTAGGAGCGCTGCATGAAAAGAAATGTTTTCTAAATGTGCCCTCATCTCTTTAGGCCAGGAAAAATCCCCTCATGATTAACCTCCTCGATTTTAAGAGTCATTAATTGATTTTACTTTTGGTTTACCTGACTTAAACAGTATGAAATTGTTTTATGTTCTTATAGTGAGAAATATAATCTTGGAGATTAATCTTAACTCAAAGGTTTTGTTCAATTTACTTGTATTGGATGTAAAATCTACATGAGTTAGGCTAATTTTATGGAAAGCACATTGCACTAATCACCTGGATGTCTTAATAAATAAAAAACATTTTATCTTCTAAGGAAATAGGAAGAACATTTCAGAGGGACATTTTTTATTTCAAAGAAAAGTGTCTCTTGCTATTTATTTTGTATAAGTTAAATGTTTAGATAATTAAAGAGGATGTGGGATGATCACAGGTGGGTGTGGTTTTTAAGTAATTTTATTATGTGAAATCGATGACAACCGTCTAGATTTTCCATTACTTTAAAAATAATGTGCAACTTCCCAATTTTTCAGACTCTTTCCCATTTATTTTGTCACTTTAATGAAAAAGTGCATCCACGTTTTGTCGTACTCGAGCAAAATAACATACATTACATCATGTTTTAACCTTACAACATTGCATATCTTACATTTACATCTGGTTGTACTAAGGGCCGCAGCTCAGAGAGGGAGTTCTCAGACCTGCCTATTGTTTGGGCAACAACTCATTTGGCCAAGGGATGCATTTCCTTTAGGTCCTGGCTAATAAACCCTCTTTGTGGCTCTGAAAGCCAAACACAATGAGACTCTTTGATCTCCGTGCTCCTCAAGCAAAACTGCTCAAAGCAGCCATAAAACACGTGATAAATCAGCCTCCACAGAACAGCTTTCTTCTTTTTAACACACAAACCTGCAAGTCTTTTAACAAACAGGAACAAAACAACTATTTTCTTCATTTCAGCTACATCTCTATTATTTATTTAGCCAGTTGCTACATTTAAAATACATTTTACAGTAAGAAAGATATCTATAAAGAATAATTACATTGGTATAAAACTGAACATATCGAGATACTGCCAGTTTTCTACAGCCTCTTAAGTACATTATGACTCTTGCTAATGATTTTCATTGATATTTAACACCAGCTGCGATTTACTGTGCCTTCCTGATCTCCTACAATCACAGAGGTTCCTGATTTACAAGTTAGCCGCTGACCAGCTGGCTGACCCTTTGGCCACAGATGGTCAGATGTCCAGCACCCTGGCCGGAGCCCCCGCTCCTCTTTCAAACAAAACACAGAAAATAAATCTGACCCAAAGGGCCAGAAAAGCTCTGATGTGCCCCCAAAGTCTATTCAGCAGCCACAGAAAAGCCCCATGCAGAAATACTGCTCAGAGGTGAAAGGTCAGGGAAGTGGGATGTGGTTCTGTTCTCTCTCTAGACCCGGAGAAACTCTGCTCAACACATGACAAGACTTAAGCCTGTTAATCATTCACAAGTTTGGGTGTCAACAGATGCGACGACTGCATCTACCTGAATCTAGGACTTTTTCTGAGAATGTGAGTGAAGTTGGAGAGAATGTGTACGGAGATCAAGATGAGGGTAAATTATAAATAAAACCTCTGCTTCTTTTTCAACCAGTTCTGATTTGAATTGATTTTTTTGTTCTGAAAATGAAAACATTTTCAAAAAGTTGCTTTTATTTCAATCATCCCTCCTTTGAGTTGTATGATGGGATGAGAGGGTCAGGCTAAAATATCTTTTGTTTTAATTACGAGAATAAATTCAGAATATTAACAGAATAAAGACGCAATTTTACCAGGTGAAAGTCTCAAAATTAAGTGAAAAAAAGCTGTTTTAAGAAGAAAAAACATTGGATAATTGTTGCTTTTTCGTGTTGGAGTTCTCTACTTCTTAATTCTCTCATATTATTTTGACTTTATTCTCAAAAAAAAATCTTAGTCTGGCCCTCATATGTCGTCATAAAGTTGATCTGAATTCAAAGTCCAAATAAACAGAGGCTCTAAAAAATGCCTGTCAAACAAGATGGCTGCTCTGAACTATGGAAACCCAACAAGTGCAACAGTGGGAAAAAAAAAATCTAGATTTACAAAAGATTTAACCTTCAAAAACCAGAGATTTGATTTATTGATAAAATCGATTTAGCTCAATAATAGAGGCAAGGAGATAATCTAGACTTGAACCTCATCACCAAAGACACATTGTTAAAATGACCAGTGGAAACATGCAAACAATTAAAAGAAGGATTTGATTGTTGCAATGCCAATAATTCCTCTAGCTGTACATTTGTAGTTAAACCTAGACCAAACTATTTTAGTTGGTCTCTGAGACCCGGAGAGCTTCCTGAAGACAATAACTCTGGATGATGAAGTGATGAAACCAGTCAGTGGACAATAGACAAATAAAACCAATATATAGGTTCAATATACCTCAGGCTTTACCCTTTTTAAATTCCAGAGTGTTTGTTTAAGGTTTAGGATGCAATAAAAACAGATCTCCCTGAAATAGTGATAGGATAAATAAAGGAGTCTTAGTCTGGGTAAAAAGCAGAAAGTAATATCTGAAGTGAAACTCACCCAGGCCTCTAATGGTGTGTTTGTGAGCGGAGGCCTGTAGCTGGAGTGGAGCGCTTTCCGGCTGACTTTCCTCGTGGTAGAAGAGCCTGTAGCCGCGGACGCTAGCCGAGTTTCTGGGCGCCAGATGCCAGCGAGCTGAAATAGTGGTGCAGTTCAGAGGCTCCAGGTACAGCTCAGGAGCAAGTGGAACTGCACAGAGACAGAGTTAGAAACGCCTCTGTATTAAAACAGGATATCAGACATTTATTTGCCAAGTTTTTACATTGTTTTATTCTCTGCATGTCAGAATAAGCCGTGCCTTTCTGGTTCACAAAACACATCCAGTAATGGTCGCTCTTCCTCTGATGACTCAACCAGGAAATTTAAAAAAAAAAACCCTACATGCTTCATCCAAAATTGACTCTCATTGATGAAGATGCATGGTGAAAATTAATTTTGTTCAACACTAAATTAACTATTTTGATAAAACTCTGTGGAAAGTGTTGTTTGATTGGTCAAAGGATTGATGCCATGTTTTACGTGAAAATGTGCTTAGACAGCAATGTTGATATTTCTTTTCAACAAATCTGCTTCCACACTCCAGTTGTATCCACCTGAGATGAGGAACACTTACAATGACACAATGCATAATTGTACGATTCTTCATCAACTTAAATAACCACACCTGCCATAGCAGGGAGTGAAATTAATCTATTGAAACAATCTTTTAATAGACAGTGAATTGCAAAAATAACTTGCTAGATATCAAAAGTGCCAGTTATTATGGGGCAAATATATTTACTCAAAGGATATTTAAAGAACTAATAAAATAAGCAAAAATATCCGGACAGAGATTTGAAACTTGGGTGTAAAAGGGTTAAAGATGACTAGTAAAAAATAGTCTCAATTATTAGCATTTAAAAATATGTCCTAATAGTTTGTTTCTTTAGGAACTAATGCTGAAAACCTAACAGCATGAACCTAAAGTCTGGAAGTAGCCAACTAAGTAACTGAACAACCACAAAGTTTTCACTAAAATTTAGTAGTTTTTTGTCCTGCTCGAGTCTCATGGCAAATCAAAATGGAGCACCTTGAGCACTCGATGCCTTCGGAGTGCGGTGAGACGTCCAAGCGGACTGCTCTCCCCACCCTACGCTGGTGGCAGCAACCAGTCGCAGGAGGTAGATGGTGTCCGGCTGCAGGTTTTCCAGGAGATGCTGGGTCTTCTCTCCAGGCAGCTCCATTTGTGACACTGCGCTCTCCGAACTGGTGCGATAGGACAGGCGGTAGCTTGAAACCCGCCCACGACTCAGCTTCATGGGAAGAGGTTGCCATGACACCTGGATGTCTGTGGGGCTGCGGCTGGTCAGGCTGAGCTCCGGCGCCCGGAGAGGAACTATGAAAGGGAAATACAGGAATAGATCGTGGAGCAAATGGTTTTCAGAAGTGAGGCAGCTCTAACCTAAAGGTAAAGTTGGGAGCATAAAAGAGTTGCACAAAAATAACCAGCTGATACAAGTAGATCTTGACAACAAAGGATCTGTTTGATTATAAATTAGATTATTTTTGCTTCACTTAAACAAATGTACAGTTTATAACAGTTCAAAATAATGAACTGCTTTTTGGTTTCCAAGAAAGATAAAATAAACGATTAGCCAGAATTTTAACAGGACATTTGAACAGTTATATGATATACATTATTCATGCTGTACAGATAAATCAAGCACAAAAATTAAAATTAATCTTCTTTTGATATATTAATTGTAACCTGGTTTTAGAGCAATCCAACCTTTAACCCACAGACAGAGAGGAGACCCTTTGCTCCTCTCTGTCCACTTTAACTAGCCTTTTGCATTTTATGATTTAGCCAAAATGACTTTGTAGTTTAAGTCTCTTTCTCAAAAATAATACATCTTTTTCTGACCTTACAAATGTGTGATACAGTTTTGCTAAAAAAAAAAAAAAAAAAGTCAGACCAAAACTACAGTATTTAGGCACTTTGCAGTAACTGTTTGGTGTACTTGTTGCCATGGTTACATCAACAAGTAACCTCAATGGAAAGTTTCTATTCCATTGAATAGTTTTATTTTCTACAGTATTTTTTTTTATCTATTTCTGAGTCCAATCCCATTTTGTTTTTCATATCTGGGCTGTGAAACAATCCCAAGAATGTCGTCCATTTCTGAATATAAAGAACATGTAGACATGGAATAAAAGAGACCATCGTTTTCCTCTGTGTTCAGGTCTCTAAGGTAAAGAGACGAGCCTAAAGAAACCAAACATCTATAACAACTAGTTCCAAGAGCAAAAACAGTGGCAGCACAAGGTTTTAATAATTGTCCTGAGAGAATTCTGGTGTGATTGTTGCTGGATTATTTCGTGGTTGTCGTCTTATTACTTTACTTTTTTGTTATAGAAGTAGTTATTAGTTGATTCACAGTGAATTGTCCAACACAGCCCATTTTATTTATAAAGCACAATATGTTTACCCAAAATGCTGTTCAATAGGGACAGCTAAACCGAGACAATAATAATAAAATAAAACATTAAAAGCAGATTGAGACATAGTTAAAAGACTACAGATGATATGAAATGGAAAACAACAAACCAATTCACATTTTGCCAAAAGCGAAAACAGCCACAGAACATTTAATTGCCAAAGTTGCCAAATATTTAATGGCAACTTGTTCTACAAAACTATCTCTAATGTGATAATTTTTCCTTCTTCTTTTCAGTGCAATCGTCAGTAAAGGTATACAATTCATTCATTAGATTCAATTAATTTTCCAGGGAAGTTATGAGACGGAGCTGGCTTTTAAAAACCAATGAAACTGATTGATTTGTTGATTAAAATGTCTGTAGTCCTCACCGTCCTCCAGCGTGTGCTGGAACACGTGGTCCGACATGCGACTGGCTCCCATGGGCATGTAGGCCACCACATAGAAGGTGTAGTTACGGGCCGGCTCCAGGTCATCAATAATGTAGCGAGTCGTATCATTTCCGATGACCACTTGATATTCCTCATTGTTTAATCCTGGAAGGAAGATTAGATTAGGAGATGTAGAGACTTTATCAAAATCTCAAAAGGAAACAAAGTCCATAATTAACATCTAATACCTGCTATAAAATTAATTAGTCTTATTAGGTGTAATGATGTTAAAATTTCCTGAGAGCTACAATCACTTACTGACTAAAATCTGCAAATTCTCAACCAGGATTTCTGGCACAGGAGGGAAAAAAAGACCAGCACTGATTCTTGACCTGGTAAACAAAATACTTCAGAGTAAACAAAAAGACCCTCTAAATAGACCGAAAGCCTGAGCAAGCTTCAGTGAAAAGAAACAATGCTTTCCTTTCTGTCAAATCCACACCGTTTTGTTGCCTGGCAGAATACACATTTTGAGCACTCCATCACACAGACTAATTAGTTCCTCCTTTCTGCAGAGCCTCTCTGTCAACAACCTCAGGTGCAGAGTGCACTGTCTTGATACTCTGTCAATGTCAATGGACAACTATTCTTTCTGAAAGAGACCAACGTGATTGTGTTGAAAAAGAAATCTATACCGAGAGCTGAAAATCCCTGACAGATGTCAGGGTTTCAGCAGTGATACAGAAAGAATTTGCTCAGCTCCTGTTTTGACCTCTTTATCCAACACCATGCAGGTGGTCCTTTCTTCAAGTTGAATTCTGTACATTTCCTTTCCAAAGGAAAGTCAGCAGCTTTGTCGTTAAGTACTGTGTATTTTTTTGGGAAACGTAGCAGTGCTTGAATGCGAGTTTTGTTATCGGCGGAAATCTAAAACACTTGAAGGTTTTTGTGCTGCTACAATGCATTCCCGCAGTTTTTCAGGGTGAATTATCAGGCAAAGAAAAAGACTATCGCTCTTGAAATTATTCAGCTTGACAAAAACAAAGAAAAGAATAACTCAAAATCCAAAGCATCGAGACATAATTTACCTTCAGCTTTCATGTAGTGCACAGAATATGCAATAACTTTGTCAGAGTTGTACTGAGGTCTGTCCCAAGCCAACAGGATGGCGGAGCTGGACACGGTGTCGGCTCGGATGTTTCTGGGCGCGCTCGGTCGGTCCTCTGACATCACCACGATGAGCCTCGCCATGGACAGGACCGACCCCAGCTCGTTCTCTGCCTGGCACTGATAGATGGCGTCGTCTTCCAGGATGATCTGGTTGATGACCAGTTTGCTAGAAGATACAACAGTAAAGATCATAAAACCCGTTTCTCTTCACCTGAGGCTCCCAGTTCTAAAATCCTGAAACCAGTGAAGCCGCAAGTGTCTCTTTAAACATTAGTTACGTTTCCATTAGCCTTAAAATTGCAGCAACTGGAATTATTGAATAAATTTGCTTTATGAAACATCAATTTTGAAAAAAAAAGTCAAGTTTTTTTGATAAAAGGTTTTTGTGCAAAACTGCAATGGAATAGCTTTTTTTGTTTTCACTTAAACAAGCCTATTCATGTCTGATTTTAATTCAATTTCTTATTTAATAGAAACATCACAACTGCATAATTGTTTTTTTTCAACATCGACACAATATCCAAACAAGTTTTGCATAAATTTGTAATGGAAGTGACTCTTAATCATTTGGATAAACATTGGAAAACCAATAAATGTTTTAAAATACAAATAACCTATGCATATTTTAGCTATTTAATGGATATTTTTGTATTGAATAAATCCTGCATTAAGTTTCAACAACAGAATGACAAGTATTGGTAATATTTATTATTTATTCCCATTATTACTTTGGAAACTAAGTGCTTTATTTGGTTTAAATGATTTTCCGTAAAAATCATCAAAGAAAATGCATTAATCCTCTTCTGGTAAATTTTGCTTTGCTTTAAAATCTAAAAGCAGAAATTAAATGGTAGTTCTTTAAAAATTAACACAAATTTCCTATTGTAGATACTTGACAAACATTTTGAAGTTGTATTTTAACAAAGTTATTTAAAATTTGTGGCTCTAGGCTTGTTTATTTGTCTCTGGTTTGTAAAGGTTGCGGACCTGTTTTCTCTGGTGTTGTCGGTCTATAATTACTGTAACAGGAAGCAACACTTAAATAAGGAGCAGGAACACATTATTGGAAAACCAACTAAAATCCAATCTACACTGCTGTAAATTATTCAGTTTCCTTTTTACTGTAGGGACAAGAGTAAATTATTTATTTAAGCAGCTTTGAACTGGTTCACAGTCACTCTTAAAGGATTGTCTTTGCATTCAATGTGAACCAGGGAAGTTATTTTTAAAAACACAGAAGTTCAGATAAATCCCTTGTAGAAACAGACCTGTGGTACATCTTGATGCGCCCGTTGGAGTGAACCTTCTCTCCGTTCTTGAACCACGTTATCTGAGGCGCTGGCGCTCCTTCGGCTTGGCACACAAAGCGCGCGGTGCCGGCGCGCGGACGGGTCAGGCTCTCCGGCCACTCCACGAAGGATGGAGGCGCTGTACAGCAGCACAAGAGCCAAGTTTCACAGTTAGAAATCATCAAAGTGAAATTAATATCCTGAATGTATGGATCTTTACCTAGCACTGTGACGTTAGCTGAAGCCACAGTAAAATTGCGTGTGCCTGGAGTGGTGGCTCTGCACATGTAGACTCCGCCATGTTGGGGCTTGATGTCCGTGATGATCAGGTTACCGTTGCCCAACACTTTGGTGTTGTAAACATCAATAGACTTGCTGTCTGCGCGGCTCCAGGAGATCAGAGGTCGGGGATGTCCTGTGGCCAGGCACTCCAGGATGGCACTCTGGTGCAGCGACACAGAGACGTTCTGGGGCCCAGCAATGATTCGTGGCCTCTGAGGAAGAATGGGGCCAGGAGCTTGGGAGAGACAAACACTCAGAGTCAGCGATTTCATTGAGAGTTTCAGTAAACATGTAAAATTCACATGTTTTTGTTCTACCACTTGAGGTCTACCGCTTCTAAAAGCAGCCCAAGCGCTTAAAGAAAAATCACGTCCCAGTTTTTAAGTCACAATCAACTGGGATTGCACCGTTACCTAGCAACCCAAGCCGAGCTCACTTAAAGTGATGCTCTAGTCCCAAGATTTATATCAAATAATTTTATCTGTGCGGGTTTGCATACCTGGGGTAACAGTGAGAGTGGCTTCGATGCTTCGCCGCCGACTGGCGATGTTGGTGGCTATGCAGCGGTAGTGCCCAGCATCTCCTCGCTGAACGCTTTGGATCTGAAGAACGCCGCTGGGCAGGACTGTGATTCTGAATGGCAGGGAAGGAACGACATGTCAGATTCCTCTAACAACTAGAAATGGACAAATAAACTTGATGGGGAACTAATTGATATTCCCTTAGCTGGTTTTGATTGGCGGTTGATGGGTCAAACACTGATATATCTGTTGTTGTTTTACATGCGTTCAAATCTAAATAGTCCGATTATGTTCAGTCTGCAAACGCACTCATTTCCACTATGTTCTAAAAGTGCTAAAAAGTAACGTTCATGATTTTAAACTGTCGATGACGTTGCATACCTGTCCGTGGAGAGGGGTAATGTGACCCGGTTGAACTCCCAAGTGATGATGGGAGGAGGGTGGGAAGTGATTTTACAGGAAAACCTGGCAACCGAGCCCTCAGCTACCACTACGGACGACGGCTGGAGTGCAAAAGACGACATACCTGCACAAAAGAAGAGAGTTGGAAAGAAATAAGAATTCAATCAGATTTTCCCCTGTATTTGAGTCTTAGAAAAGAGATACTTTAGTAACAAAGAAGGAAAATCTATTCTAACTCTGCAAAGTTTTTCTTTGCATTATTGCTGTGTTGGACAAAAGTATCAGTACATCTCACTGAGGATGTCTTCAATCTTTGCTGTGAAGAAACAAGCAGGGAAACCAAAATAAGGTTTGATGGTTCAAATGATTCCGTATTGAATTCCGTTTTTTTAGCAGCAATTTCAGTAGTTATTACTGTTTTTGTACCTTTTTTAAATAAGCTATTGGAGAAAGAAGTATTTTAATCTCAAATTATGTCACAATTAACAAAATTATTCAGTACAGAAAAATATTGCCTTGATTCAGTTAAAACTTCATTCAACAGAATAAATAATGGGGTTTTTTACAACAGTTTTGTACACGAACTTTGAAGTGATGAATGCTGCTTTTTACGTGATGAACGTGAAGGGGGCGCTCTTTCTGGATATTAGATTTAAACTGTTCTTTCAGGAGAACATGTGGGCAGATTTTCCAGTATTTGTGAGAACCGATATTGGTACTACAGGCCTGAATCTCAGCTCGCTTTTAAGTTGAATTTATTCAGCGTCACTTCATACGTAAAGAAAGACTCAACCAGGAAAATAACATTATAAAAGACAGTCAGATGAAAGATGCGTTGAATTAAAAATGTTTAGGTGATTAACTATGAACATGAATTAAGTCATTTGAAGCTGGCTGAACTGAATGTAGATCTAGTTCTTGTTAAGGTGAACAGGCACAGCATTGATTTTCTGCGTCCATCTGTGTCAGTCAGTCAGTCAGTCAGTCAGTCAGTCAGTCAGTCAGTCAGTGGACGTCGTGCCTTAAGACCTAAAGCCAGAGACGAGCCGCGTTCTGCAGGAAGGTGTTGACTGCAGTAGAACAGCTACATCCTGCATGGATAAGGTTTCCCTGAAACTGAACCTGGGTCAGCGACCAACTGACCCACAAGTAAATGAGACCCGCCGGGAACTACCAGCAAGGCCTTTTATGCAACCACAGAAATGAAGGGAAAAGAGACAGAAAAAATACAGCAAAAGGAACAAAACGATGGAAGAAAAGTTGACAGAAATGCTTCAGTCTTACAAATATTTAAGTTGCTTTATCTATTTTTGTCAGAAAAAAACAAACTGCAAGAATTTCTGAGTTGTGAAGGTCTGTATAAATGTAGTTATAACTTGGAGTCCTTTTATTCTCAGATCTGCATCAAAGATGCAGCAAACAAGTAAATGAAATCAAAACAAAGATGGACATGACGTTATGTTCAAATTACATTTCTTACACATCAGAAACAGTTTATACTGCAAATATCTACACTTGAAATAAGACAAGACAAACTTAAAAGTAACTTTTCAGCAAGTTTTAAGTCAATAATTATTTAATATTGATTTAAAACTATTTGTCACGTAAGGATATGAGACAGATTTTTGTCTTGTAAGTGAAATCTGCCAGTGAAACTAGTATTTCTTTAATCAATTACTGACTTAAAACATGCTCCTGTAACTTTCAGAAAAGTTACTGGTAAGTCAGTTTTTATTTACACTAGAAAATTTATAAATTGTTTTTTTCTGACACATCGCTACCTCTGCTTTCGAGAAAACTGTGCAGAAAATTCCTGCGCTGCAGTAAACGCAGCGTGGTGAGCGCAGGGGAATGATGAATGTCTCTGTGTAAGCAGCGCTGCCAGGTGTTATGGTGCTAAACAGCAGGAGAGCTCAGACTTCCAAAGGAAACAAAACAATAAATTATGACATTTACAAGCCTGACGGCGACTTTCTTATAAATCACGCAGACATCCACGGAGGGAAGACCAGCACAGTTCAAACAATAAAGGTTTTATACAGGTTTGATTTGGTTCTGGTTGGATGTGAGGCACACTGTGACCTGGATCAGACGTCCTCCTCACTCTGGTCCCGTTTAATCAAATTAGTCCTGAGCTGTTAGCGCGTTAGCTTGAAGGCTGTTTGATGTGACTATGGAGGTGAGAAAAGTCCGACACAGACCCAGCATGTGTCGACGAGACGTGGCTACAGGGCAAAGCTACGAGCTCTTCTCATCCTGCTCTACAGGGAAGAGGGTTGAGAAACAGGGACGGTTACTGATTATTGGTAAGCTATTAAGGATAGATGGAAAGGAATCGATCTGAGCTTCTTTGAATATATTTCAACAAATTCTATTTTATTATTTCAGTACATTTTAAAGAATATAGAGGAATTAAGTTATGCTTTCTTTCCTTTTCTGTCTGCAGAACATGCTTATTTTAGTAAATGTAAAAGCAATTAATGGTATTAAGCGCTGCTGTTTCTTTTTTCTTTTAATGACTTCTAGCCTTGCTTAGATTTACTAAAGCAAAAACAAAACATATTGAACTCGATCCTACTCACACGAAAATAAAAACATAGGGACGGTTATTGATTATTGATGACCTCTTAAGACTATCAATAAGAAATCTATAGGATCTGAGCTTTTTTGTATTTGTTTCAACAAATTCTAGTCTGTTCTATTATTTCAGTAAATTTAAAAGAATTTAAAGGCATTAAATGCTGTTATTTCTGTTCACATTTTTTGCTTTTTCTGACTGTAAAACCTGCTTAACTTTACTAAAAAAGAAATAAACAAAACATTTTGAACTCAACCCCACCCAAACAGAAAATAAAAACACAGGGACATTTACTGATTATTGATAAAGTATTAAGGATAAGTGTAAAAAAATCAACAACATTTGAGTCTCTATGTGTATATTTCAGCATATCTTGTTCTATTCTATTATTTTAGTAAATTTAAAAGCATTAATTGCTACTTTTTTCCATTTTCTGTCTGTAAAACATGTCTACTTTGGGAAATCTAAAAGCATTTAAAGGTTTTAGGTCATGTTTTCTTTTCTTTTTTTAACGTTTTCTCTCTCCAAAACTTGCATAACTTAACTAAAATGTGCAGAAACAAGTTTTGATTAAACATTTTGAACTCTGCAACACTCAAACAGAAAATAAATACCTCTGCCATTTCCTCAAAAGCTTGAAGAAACATTTCTGACCATCTGCCCCTCTCTGCAATCTCACCTCTGACCTCTAACCTCCACAAATCCCGACTAACACTCGCTCAGGCAGCTCCTAGTTTGACCACCCCAAACCAGTCCTGGTGCTCACTGCTGCTTCACTCAAACCTTTCAGTAAAGGATTTAAAATGTACTTTGTGAAGCAAAAAACCAACCAGCTACAAAATATCATATCAAAATAAGATTATTCAGTTTTAGGTCTGAATAAACTTCTTTGTTCTATTTTTAGGAATAAAAGACGCCTCAATGACAAAAGAAATGCAAAACAAAGTCTTTCTGGATTATTTTACAACTTGATAACCCTTCAGTCTAAACTAAACACCATAGTGAAGCATATCTTCCAAAACTCTTCATGCTGCAGACTTCAGATGGTGGCAGCTCAACAAACTAAAGGTCAGCGGAGAGGTCAAGCCCAAACAAAGATTCTCTGCAAATGGCAGGAATTAGTTTAGCCTTCTCCACTATGCTCTGTTCATTAGGAAGCATCACAACTTATGTAAACAATTATTTCTGCTAAATACAAACATTTCTCATCTTTTTTTGCTTAATAATAATTTTATGAGAAAGAAATTAAATAAAATGAGGAACATTGAGCATCTTACGTTTTGGTCTAGATAACTCTAGAAGCTTTTCTCTCATTGAAACATTTTATTTGTAATTTTAACTTAATTTTTGTTAAAATTGCATCTTCATTCTACTCAAATTACAACCATAATGTTGTAATTAAAAATGCTCATAGCCATGGGTGCACAACCCATGTTGAGCTTTGCCCAACATGCTTTGCCCAACACCGGCATAGTCCTCATGCCAGTGGACGCAGGTTCGATTCCTGGCCTGATGACATTTTCCGCATGTGTTCCTCCTCTCTCATAACCCTCTTTCCTGTCAAACTACTTTCAAATAAAGGCCACTAGAGCCAACAAAACCTTTAAAAAAAATAATTCTCATAGCCTGGTCCTAATAGTCTGTTGTGCAACTCACAGACGGGATGGTTGAAGAAAAGTCACTTTTTCCATGATTTGTCATTTCATTTTTTGCAACGAAAGTGAAAAGGAAAAGGAGCCTATTTACTCAGTTGCCTTAAAAGTTTAAATTGATATTAAATAAAATTAATATTGATCAACCTCGTCAGACCTTGAAGGCAACAAGTTCACTAAATCAACCTACAAACTTTCAAATTTGCTTTTCCGAGTCTGATACGTTTCCATGACAGTTGTTTACCAGATGCAGTTTTGCTTAGTTTACCTCTTCCCCTAAAAAAAAAACACACCAATTAATCAATTAAGCGATAGTTCTTCCTTAAGTTCTCTGGCCCCTGTGAACTTTATTAAGAATATGAAAAGCTGATCAGCTGCAAGACGAATGCGAAGTTGGAAACGGCCACAAATCGATGGCTAGCTGTTTGGCAGATGTGCCGCTGCGTTGCAGTGTGCAGGACAGTCCAGTGACCATTGGCCTGGCTAAACAAAGACCTATTCCCATGAGCAGCGTGACCTCTAAACGCTGCAGTGGGGGAGCTCTGCAGGCCATTCATCCCTCTCCTTCAGCTCCTTATCTCTGTCACAAAGTTTTCCAATCAGTCAACAGCAACCCTCTGACAACAGAGGCTTCATTGTTTTTAATCCCTGTATCAGATCAGACTTTAAAAGTCCACCTGCACACCCACCTTTGCTTGGAAATGGTTTTATTCACTCCTCTGGAGCAGACAACGGATAAAACTGTAGATAAACTTATTTAAACTCATGTAAAATAACAGAATACTGCGCAAAAACAGAAGCAGCAGATAAAGTTAGATGCCCTCTAGCACTATTGAGCTAAAGATTACATCCCAGTCTCGGTCCGGCTGCCTTCCATCTATTTACCAGTTTTAGGGAACCTTTGACCTCAGGGCCTGCTGTTCAGGGGAACCATGGTAACCTTTCGTCTCCAGCAGAGGAGAAAAACAAGATTCCAGGCTTTGAATTGTCTCCCTTCGGGGCATTTCATTCGTTCACCTCGCTGTTCACACTGTGCAGGGTTTGCTTTTGACTTATAGGGGGGTTTCTAATAGTGTCAAGTCTGATGCATGCCTTAGCAACCTAAAGAAATGTTCCTGAGCCTACATCCTCTGGGACACACCAGGGAGGTAAAAATAAACTGCAGCGGCTCCTTTGTGGCCTGTAACGTCTTTACAGCTTGATCTGCAGCAAGTATTAAACATATTAACTACAGGAAATTACAAATATTCAGCTGGAGCAGTACAAATAGAGTCAACACAACAAGAAGGCAGAGATGATCCAAAAGGAGGGGTGACGCATTTCTTAGCATGTTAAGATTTTAATTCATCATTGTCACAATAAATTTCTGTTAATGATATTGAAAAACCTCAAAAACTGTCCATATTGTCATTTTGACGTTGGGCTGGACAATACGGCCAAAAAAAATACAATTGTTCCATATCAGTCATTGTTGATAATTATTGATTAGTTTTTTGCTATAAATATCTGAAACGCTGCTAAACTGGTGATGCTTCCTGTTTTACCCACAGTTTTCACTTTATTTTTATTTTTAAGCAGCTATGAGGCACAGCAGTAAAATCATAAACTGCTGCTGCGCCAGTTACTTAGCAGGTTGTTGCTAGGTAACCAAAGAAGAAATGAGTTGCTAGGTAACCAAAGAGTCAGTGAGGCAGTTGATGCCACCAACCATGTTTAGCTAGCAGTGAGCGGTTCTGGATCGGACTTCAGGGAATATGTTGAATATTCAATCAGAAGAGTTATTTTTTGTTATTGATCGTTACTGATTTATTGTCCAACCATATTTTTTTAAATAATTTTTCACTATTTGAGAAACTTCTAGATTATTTCCCTTGTTAGAAGTGAAATCTGTCAGTGAAACTAGTAATTTTTAATCAATATGACAGAATTGTTGACTTAGAAACGCTCCTGCACCTCAAAACAATTGCCTGTAAGTTAGTTTTTTCTTATTTCAAGCATACTAAGGTTATTTGCAGTAGAAATTAAACCAAAACTACCTGGTACAATTTTGTGTTCTACATTGTTGCCATGTTGGCAAGTTTTCAAAGGACTGTTCAATAACTACTCCTTTGGTGGAGGTTTGTTGGAGCGTCCAAAGGTTTTGGGAGATTTGCACTACCTAAATGGTAAAACCAGAGCTATAAACATCACCAGCTGAGTGTAATAGCTAGACTGAAATAATGGAGAGAAATATGACAGCATCTTCTGGTCATGATAAAAACATGGAGCCACCTTAAGGAGGCATTCTCTCAATGAAATCGCCATCAATCTGAAGTCTGTTGACAAACGTCACGCAGTGAAGCTCGGGTGTCACATTCCTTCCCATCAAGGCTGAATCCCGACCCACCTTTGTGGTTTACGACCCAGTGTTTAAGGTTACCCTCCATCAGCACCGTGTTCCTCTACTGACAGCCAGCGGCTTCGACATGTGTGTGAAGGGTTAAAACGCTCCCACAGAGCATAACTCCTGCACCAAACACATAAAGCATGTCAGGAGAGTCGGCCACATGTCCCGACTTCCACTTTCAACCTGAGACTCTGACATACGACGAGACCTCCAGGCGCAAAAGTTGCTAAACATAATTTATTTGTTGGAACTACAGCAAACCACCCTGACGTTTTAATCAAAACACAAACTTACTAATGATTAACTTTTACGATGAGTGTAATTACACTTCTTACTGCTTATCTGTCCACCTATTTAAGGACGACTGCCCTCAAAGAGAGCCGTTTCTTTTGTGAATATGGGAGGCAGCGGGGACAAAACCGGCTGGAGAGAAAAGCCTTTCAGTCCTCCATGGAGGGAGTGGTGAGGCAGAAAACAATTGTGTGCAAAGCCTCCAATTCCTCCTGACCTGGGAAGGCCAGCAATAAAGTTTGGTCATTTAGACACTCAGAGTAAAGCCCCCAGAATGCCGGGAAACAGCAGCTCACAGTGGTGTGTGTGTGTGTGTGTGTGTGTGTGTGTGTGTGTGTGTGTGAGTGTGTGTGTGTGTGTGTGTGTGTGTGTGTGTGTGTGCGTGTGTGTGTGTGTGTGTGTGTGTGTGTGTGTGTGTGTAGGCTCATCCCCCACTGCTCCTCTGGCCTTCAACTGAGCATTTCTCAGGTATGTGAAAAGTTTATGAGCTTCCAGATAGACCTTCTAGCAGGTCTAAGTGCCCATCCAAAAACAAACTGGAAAAGCTTGGTGGAAGCGTTATTACTACTTTACTTCGAACTACAGCAAAGTATTTATTGATTGATTGATAAAAAATATTTGAACTGTTGAGCAGTTTCAGAACGGCAGACATTCACAACCATGTAATAGAAATTAATGCTAAACTCACCCATCTGAACACATCTAAATGAAATGTTGAGTTAAAACCTTCAATAGATTTATCAAGACAAGTATTTCAGTAACAACAAGCAGCCTGAAATACATGACAAATGGATAAATTATCCCAGCAATAATCGCGATAAATGGTAATATCGTTCTTTTGAGAATATTTTCAAGCAATATATATGGAAAATGGCATAATAATCCACCTTTTAAAAACCAATAAACTTTAATTATGTAAAGAATACGTCACACTGGAACTGGAAGAAATTTTAAATATCTAAAATAAAATGGAAAGAAATAATCCACCTACAAGTAAAACCACAAAAAAGTCTCTGTCACCATTCAATTCAGTTCTACACATAATGATTATATTGGTTATCAATTACTCTATCGATTATTCTGATGTTTAATATTGATACAATATTTAAATATGTTAAAAGACACAAATAAACCAACAGTTTGATTCCTTTTGTTAACAGGAAAACAAAAGGAATTTGCATTTTACTTCCTAAAATGCAATAAGATAAGATTCTTTACTGAATCTGCACTTGAACAGTTTCAGCTCAAACATATTTATCATAAACATGTTTTATCATAAATGCAAAATGTGTATCAGTTTTGGAATAATTACTGTTCTGAATATATGGATTTTTGAGTTAATCAGCTGCTAAAGTAGTTGACAATTATTCCAGCAATCAAATCGTCTTGATTAAGCCGATTGATTGGATTAATCAGAATGAAAATGATGGAGCCCATCTGGCTTAATGCGACATGTGAACATTTTAACTCTGGTGGAAATGGTTTGGTCAAAGTTTGGTGTGGTAGGTAGAGATTGTCCCAGCGGACACATCTCTGACCTTCCTCCCTCTGAAAACACGGCAGGCGCTGCGCTGGGGGGAGAGCATTCCTGCAGAAACAATTCCTCAAGTGATCAGGGTGCAACAACATGAAAGCCCGGCCTGTGAATGGGGGTCATCTGCTCTTTAGCGGCCCAGGGCCAGTTTCCTGGACAGCTCCTAACCTTTCAAATCTCCCTCCCCTTCATTAACACACCAATGGGCTTTTTCCCAATCCAGCCAACAGTTCCTCCACTTTGAACACTTTGTTCTGCTTCCAGTCCTGAAGGCACCAAATACATAAATAACGGTACGATTTCCTGTTGAAGACTTCTTAACATTAAAACCTCTGAAGGATGACAAAAATAACTTACATTTAACATCTACATGCTACATGTGGTTTTGTCAAACGTATCAATCACCATAGCAACCAAAGGGTGAATTCACAGCAGCCATGTTTGGGTCGGTATAATCCAAATGGTTCGCCTAAAAACCTCGATCTCTGTTCAATTTAAGTGAACTCTGGTGCGATTTGAATGCATATTTGAATGCAAGCAGACTGGACACCGCTCCAAAAGCAGGAAGTGGACAGCAGCGCAGGGCATTCTGGGTAAATTCAACCAAAAGAAACGTGTGAGTCGAGCCCTAGTGGGAGAAACAGGTCATGATTTTTTTACCAGTTACAAAAGAGAAATCCTATATTTTTTCTGAAATCTGGTGTTGCTCCATTTTTTGTTTACATTTTGTGAAGAAGGAAATTGAATTCAGTGTCTTCTTCAGAAGCTTTTGCATCATTTCCTTCAGTGGTTTTTGGTGCAGCGCCCCCACAGGCAAGGAGGGGAACAGGTTTTTCAAAGTGCAATATGAAAGTGAAGCGCACCACATGAAAATGTAACAAATTTTGCAATTTTGGTCCCAACTGTGATAAGAATTTTGATTCAACATATTTAAAAAACTATCAGTATTATGTGAAATGTTATTTTTACAATTTTCCACAGACTCTTCCATGGCAGATCATTAAATATCAGTGATATAAATAATAATGATATAAATCACCCAGCAAGTAAGCAGCGTCTTGAAGATCGTAATTTCAAGAGCAGTGTTTGTCTCAATCATACAAAAATACAACAAAATATTGCATTAAAAGTCAACATTGTCCATCTGTAGCACTGAAATGTCTACCAACAGAATCGCTTCCTGTACTCACTTGCGATTGTGAGATGGGCTTTCTGGCTCAGGATTGTTCCGTACTTGTTTTGAGCAAGGCACTGATAGCAGCCTTCATCTGATTTGTCTCCTCTTCTGCTTTCTACCTCAGAAATAAAAAGGGAGCCGTTGGAAAGCAGGTAGATCCGTTCATTTTCCAGGACTTTCACTCCGTTCCTGAGCCATCTGACGTCGATGGACGCCTCTCCGCGCGCCTGGCAGTCCAAAATGACCGACTCCTTCCGCATGACGGTGGCATCACGGGGCTCTTTGACGAAAAGTAACTCGCTAAAGCTAAAAACACCTGTGGAAGAGAAACAAAGAGAGGACAGAAGCTTGTTAAAAATAGCAGCACTTACATAGTGGCTATAATTATGTGTTACAGAGGTTTGGCTCAGTAAACTTTAAACAATTATGACCAGTGAAAGTGGAAACAAATAGTTGCTCCTGTTTAATTTCACATTTAAAGGTTGGCGGGCGGCCAAATGGAGGTTTACTGTCCAGCTCCACCAAGCAGCATTTCTGCTTCATTTACTTTAAAGTCTGAAACAAATGATTCATCTACTCCACAGGAAAACATCGATTCACCAGAAACACTTTGTGTTGTCAAATGACTTCTGGTTTACCAGCTTTTTGTGGCTTTAGAGTTAAGCTTTCATTCCTAACTGTGTTTCTAAGACGTCCCAGTAGAGCAGGGGAAGGAAAAGGTAATGGCTTTTTGTCCTGTAGACAGTAAAACATGTTTTTAATGGAGGGGTAGCAGTATATTAAGATGGGTATGGCTGTTAAATGTCATTAAGCACTCAAATATGATGAAATTACATATTTTGACATTTGAAAAGTGTTGGTATCAAAACCAAAAGAGTTATGTTTAAAAGTTAATTAAAAAAATCATTTTATATTATTTTCAACATAAAAAGTAAATAAGAAGCTAGAAAAACTAGGACTGTTTTAACATAAAATCAATGTTAAAGTCTAGATTACTTCTTTTGAATCAGTAATAATAAATATGGACAGACTTCAGCTTTAATTATATTCATGATAGATTTTATGTTGAATGGTGGCTCATTTTATGCATATAATCAATACCGTTACCACAATTTTCAACAATAGCATCACAATCAAGTATTTTCCTCATGTCAAGGGACAAACTGTGGAAAAGTACCTAAAGGTAACAATATAAATCTTACTGTAATAAGCTTTGGTATAATAAGTATGATTATTTATTATTTTTATCGCCCCAGGATGACTAATTTATTCTAATAAATAAAACAGCATCTCTAGCAGAAATGACTCTTTGGACTGTTCCTGTTGCTTTTATTAAGTTTTGATAAAAAGGACAAAAACGAACAAAACTCTGTTAAAGTTTTAAACATATTTAAATCTAACATCGAGTGTACAAAAGCACACCACAGATTCAAACGTGTTAAAGTAAGTACACCGTAAAAACTGTGGATATAAATTTCTCTATATAATCTCTATTTCATATGTACACTGGAAAAAAGGAGACTTTTAAAAACTTATGAAATAGAGATTATATACAAACTTTGTTACCTAGTTTTTAAATGTACACTGGAAAAAATGAGACTTTTAAAAACTTTTAAAAACTAGGTAACAAAGTTTGTCCAGGTTGGTTTATAGGTTGTGAAGGTAAACAGACGTAAATAAAGTAAGTTCACTAAACTCACTGCAGTTACTTCAGAACAATTTAAATAAAATTGGAGCTGGATTCTCCTTTTCAGCGTAGAAAATTAGTTGTAACCTTATTTTACTGGCAGTCATGGTTACTGGTTAGTGAGAAAGTCTGGAAAGTTTCTCATTAAAGCAGCGAGAAAATGATAAATAACGACAGCAGTTTGAGTTAAACTCGTGTTTAAATCGGTGAATTACTTCAGGTTCCTCGACGGAAGTGAAAAGTTGACGCGTTTAATCGTCCGGGAGTGAATCAGTTCAAACAGATTAAAGCTGCTGGGCTCATCTCGTCCCTCCTGCTCCGCTTTAGCTGCTTTAAACCAAACCAACCGGAGCTTTTCTCACCTGAGATTGGAAGAAAAAACGCAAGAAGCAGCAGCCGCTGGCGTCGTTTCCCTTTCAGAGGAGCCATTTACGGTAATTATTCAGCATGTCCAGCTACTCTCTCATGGCTGTTTCCTCCGCATGAGCCGCACTAACACTGGCGAGCTGCGGCAGAGGACAGAGATGGACAGGGGCAGTTTCCCTCCTCTGGGATGGACGGAGGCAATTAATCACCCCCACCGAGGCAGCGTGAGGTCCAGCGCCCCCTGCAGGCAGGACGCACACACTCCGGTTCACACGCACAGATATAACCAAGACTTGAATCATACAGGCCATTTTAATGTGATAATGTTTATTTAAATTAAAGGAATCACAGCTAAATAAACTAGGGGTGTTCAAAGTGTGGTCCTGGGGGCCATTTGTGGCCCTCTGAATGACTCGAATCTGGCCTGCAAGAGCAACAAAAGTAATTTCTGATTTATTAACAAGGCTTCTGTATTCAGAAACAGACACTGATTAAGATATTGTTGCTGAAAAACAACCCAAAATACTAGGAAACAGTGTGACCGTTTTTTAATAAAGTTATTAAGGAACCTTGAGTATCATTCAGATCCACAATTATTTACAGATCCTTCTTGTGTAAAAGTCTCTTTTCAATAAAATCATGCACATTTAGTCCAGTTTACTGAGACGATACAGTAACAGAGGCACAACAAATTCATTTAAATCTGCTTTTTGCTTTGATTTTGTCCTGACAGTTTTGTCCCTCATGGCAAAAAGTTTATTACATTAATGTAAAACTATAAAAGGGAGCAATTGTTCCTCCTTAGTGAGCTTTATGTGCATCCTCTATATTAATGTGTTTGTGTAAAAGCAGTAATTTAAAGTTGTGTCTAATTTATAAATAAGATTCCCTCAGAGTTTGTATGTAGTGTGGAAAGATAAAACCCTGAAAACTGTTAAACTGTGATGCACCAGTGAAACCAGTGAAACCAGTGAAACCATGGCTTTCCCCATCAGGATCCTTCCCCTCATCAATACATCACATCGATGAGAGCAGATCCATCAGGATCAGAGTCAGGCTGCTCACCAAATGGTCTCTGCAGACCCTGAGAAAGAGAAATGTTGATGAAAATGAGTTTGTCCCCTCAAAGTGTGACCCGCAATTACCAGGAAGCATCGATGGGAGCCGGACAGCTGCTGCATCGATCCGCCGTCCGTCACTGATGGAGGACGGAAACACACCCCCACGAGGGTACCACACACACACACACACACACACACACACACACACACACACACACACACACACACACACACACACACACACACACTCTGCCTCCATGTGTCATTCAGCAGCAAAAACCAGATGGGATAGAAAAATCTATCTTTCTATCTGTCCTGCCTGGTGGTTGAATTTGGAACCAACTGCAGAGAAGCAGAGCCAGAAGTTGAGTCAGTAGATTTAATGAATAATCTTAAAATAACTGGAACACTGGTAGCACTGGTGGTAAAAGACGACAAAACACAAGACAAGATCTGGCGAGTTGTGAGTGAGAATGAGAAGGTTAAATACTGAGAGTTTAACCAAGGAGGTGGTTTAATGAGAAAACTGGTTCAGGTGAGAGAGGTTGGCCCAGCTGCTGACTGAGGGGCAGGAGAAGGTGGCAACAGGGGAGCTAAGAAAATATACTGGGAGAAAAACACCAGGGAGCTAAAAAAAATACTTCTAAGACTAAATAAACACTAAGACTAAAGAAAACCTGGTAAACTAGAGGAGAAAAAGACATGAGGGAAAAACATAAACAAACCTAAACTGAAGCATGGCGGATCTAACAACAATAAGAACCTAGAGCTAGAAAAACTGGAGGATCTAAACAAAGAAATAACCTAATTACAAAAAGATGGACATAGATTGAGACAAAAAGAATAAACCTAAAGTAAGAAAACTAGAAACACTTTGGGGGAAAACTAGAAGGACTTACAAAGAAATAACTTAACTGGAGCCACTAGAGAAAGACATACATGAACTCAGACATCTCAGAATAACAATAATAAAACTAAAATCAGTCAGTCAATCAATCAATGAATCTATCTATCTATCTATCTATCTATCTATCTATCTATCTATCTATCTATCTATCTATCTATCTATCTATCTATCTACTGGTACACTTTAAAACATTTTAAGGTGGTCTAACTCCACCTAAGTCCACCTGAGGCCGTGAAATGCATTTAAGTCAAGATGAAAATTATTTTGGTTTTAACTCAGAAGTTAAAGTTCATGAAGTCGCTATAACAACAAGAGACAAACTGACTAAACATTATTTTTTTAAGATCATTAACCTTGAATTGAGTTGTAACTTAATGCTGCAATTTAAACCAAATAATTATGCAGGAAAAACTTGTTCTCACCTGGTTAAAGAGCCACATTTCTCTATTATTTCACCCACAATATAAAGTTAAAATAACTACTTACTTTAGAATAGTTTAAATTCTTGTTTCAAACTGAACTGATAAGGAAAATTTATTAAACATCACAATAAATTCTGCTGAAAAACATTTAGCAGGAACAGGAAGTTATCCTCAAGGTTTGCAAATTTAATAAAACACAAGAGTCAGATCAATCTAACACTTCAAAACAGGAAACCAAACAAGCTGCTAAGCATTCTGGGAAATGGTTCCCACTCCTCTCTTTTTCTTCTTTCAGTTTTTTAAGTGTTAATCTACAAACTCTAGTTTATTCAATTGTTGGAGGTTTGACTAAATTAATAAAAAGTTAACACAACTCATTGCTGTTTAAAACTCGCTACATTAATGTGGCTAGATGACAGTAGATAGTAGTAAAAGTGGCTGAGAGGTTTTACAGTGTGACGTGTTTTTAACTCGATTCTTCCAGGAGTTAGGAACGGATCGGTTCGGTTCTCTTGCATAAGGTGGGAAAGCGAGCCGCTCCCAGTCACTTCCTGTCTCCGTTCAGTCAGTCTGGTTCTGGGTTTGGACCAGCAGGCCTGTGGGTGGAGTGAAGCTCTGGGCTCGGGTCAGGCTCTGCTGCAGCCCGATCAATTCCTATCACTCATTATCAGCTTATGCTTTAACTGTGAGCATGTTGGTCCAAAGAAACCAGCCTTCCCAGTACCATCTGCTGTTGGGTCAGTGTGGTGTCCCCCCACCTGTGCCCATCCCCGCTGACCTCCAGAAGAGTCCGAAAAGCTGGCCTGAATTGTGCGTGACCTTTCCACTGACCCCATGGAGGGAAGGGGATTTACTGCCTCAATGCAGGAGGCAGAAAGAGACAATAGGACTGCGGCTCTGCAGCCGAGGATCACCAGCTTTCAGAGGAGAAGGAGGACGTCCATTTTATACCGCAAGGCTGCAGCCTTGCAGCCTTGCATTGGTCAGTAAAAATCATTTACTGACCAATGATTTAAGTGGTTTGAAGTCCTTAAATGTCATCAATTACAGTGAGAATATACACAAAAAAAAAGAAACATGATTATTTCTCACTGTCTGAAGTTAGATTATACCAAACATTTCTCGTTTTATGTCACGAAGAATTACCAGAATTATTTATTTTTGGAAAATGTCACAAAACTTGAGATTTTTTCTAACTTTTTTTGTTTCTTTGGTCCACTTTCCAGTGTTAATATCTTAAAATAAGACAAAACTAACTTGTTATATCGATCTTAAAAGTATTAGCTCCACTTGCAGATTATTTAACTTATAACAAGACAATTTTTCACAGGTTTTAAGTGAAAAAAAATCTGCGGGTGGAACTTTTTCATCAATGTTAAGGAATTATTTACTCAAGACAAGCGTCTATATCTTACTAAAAAGTTACTCATAAGTTATTTTATCCTATTTCAAATGAACTAAGATGTTTATACTAGAAAGTAGACCAAAAGTACTTGGTGATACTTTGTGCTTTTGCAGACCTGCGGATCCCAACGCATCGTGACTCTGCAATATGTGACGCCCAATGTGAGCTTCACCGCCCCCTGCTGGACCAATTCAGTATGACGCCCAATGTGAGCTTCATCGCCCCCTGCTGGACCAATTCAGCATCAAACTACGACATCCTCAACAAAAAACAAAAACATTACCTTGTACTAAGGAGTGATTAGAGATTAGAGTGAAAGGAAATTAGATAAGTTTATTTTAAAAAATTAGGGAATAAGCAACAAATATCGCTGAAATTGCATCCATTAAAAACATTTAAATAGCTGTTAAAGGAAATTATTTTCTAATCAAATTCATAAATAAGAGCCCTATGAAGGAATCAAGTATTAATGCTAGACAGAAACTTTACATTTACACCAAGTTTACATGACAATACATGGAGACAAATATTTGCACTATGTGTGTCTGAAAAATTATTAATGCCACACTAATACACAAAACAATAGTAATTATTTTAATTTTGACAGACCATCTCACTGTGTGACATGTCCTGTTGCCAGGCAGATTTTTTTGTGTACGTTTCTGATTTACTTTGTAGTTCTTCCATGATGACTTTACCAGACAATAACTTTACTGAATTTAAAAAACAAGAACTGTGTGATAAAAAAAAACACAGTAAAAACAGAAACGATCTGTAATGAGGCAAGTACTTTTTTTTTTACAGCATTTTATGTAAATATTTCAGCCTGGAAGAGTAATTATGAGCATGTTTGTGTAACCATCTGTAGTTTTTTTTAAAATTCTTTAGTTTTTTAAATAACAATTTAAACATGACAAAAACATCAAAATATAAAAAAAGAACCAACATATTTATACCCATTGAGAGCATAAAACCCTTTTTGCCCCATGTCATGAGAAATAAGCAAATAACTTGACATAAAGTTGTTGCATTTGGGGTTTTATGTGTTTATTTTGCAAACATTTATATTCAGTCTATCGATATACTATAGGTAGTTAAAATTAATGAAAAACAAAAATAATTCTGCCCTTTTTTCTGCTGTAATGTCGCCTCTAGCACACACAGAGATATAACACCTTTAAAGTCTACATAACGCGTTACAAATGAAGGCCTTGGTGTTTCTCTTTAAAATGAATGAGAAAGGAGAGAAAGTGCTCGTTTTAAGCAAGGTTCACATGTAAACATTTAAACACATGAAGCAAAAGGTCATGAGTGATTCAGGCAGTCTGCAGTTTGGCAAAGGTTCAGAAGTAAGACTCGTCAACAAAGTGCTTCACTTTTTAAAAGCAGGAGTAAGAAAAACGTCAGACAGGAAGCGGGCCGCGTTATCGTCCACCCTCACCGATCTGTAAACATGGCAGCTAGTGTAAACACATTTCACCGGTCAGAAAATGTTAAAACTGCTGCTCAAGTACAGCCGTTTCATATAAAGGCATCACAAATTAGTTCTCAGTTTGAGAAGAACAATCTGTACACAAGAAAAAAAACGTTGACGATGCGCTCTCAAAAACGGAGCTGCAATCAGACGCCCCCTGATGAGATAAAAACGACGATGTCACAGGACAAACAAAACAAAAGTAAAACTATTTAACATGTTAAGGCCACCTGGCAAAGGTTTAAGCTAAAACCCAGAGATAAAAGGTGAATTTACATCGATTCTTCCGGCACAATCAGAGTGGAGAAAGACGCAGAAGGTAGATGTAAAAGGCACAGGTGTGTCTGCAGGTACGTTAACGCAACGTGAAATAAACTAAAAATTTAAGAGATACTTGGCTATTTTACATCGACATATACATGAGTGCATAGTATCCAACACTGTGTGCTGCAGCCACTTCTGCTCCTCTATGGGCGACACAGAAACAATAATTACTGAAGCTTTTCACTGGTCCAGGTTCATCACTACCTCAACAACACATTTAGATTAACTCATCGCTCAAACGTGTATGTAACTGTAAGTGGCTTTGAGGTCCATGCATCCAAATATCTGAAATACTGGAATGAAAAATGTAAAATACAGGAAATAAACTGATGAAAAAAAAACTGAAAAAAAAAACTGTTCACAATGATTTTCAAACTAAATCAAAACGGTTAGGTATTTTAAAATACCTAAAGTGACAATTTTAGATTTTTTATTTTAAGAAGAAGTTTGAGCTCAGATGGCAACTCTGGTTAACAGGTCATCTTTACTGCTGGTAGTGACTGATATGTTTCTGTTCGGCTGTGAAAAGTGAATAAAATAAACATTATTTTCCTGTCGATTGAACTGAAGCAAACTAAATGGTAGTAAATGTTACTTTTGTTGAATGAGACGGTCTGAAGTAAAACCTCGTAGCTTTGTGCAGCTGGATGCAGCTGGACTCTTCAACACCAGAGCCTCAGATACGTTCAGGCATGAATTCATTAATTCACAGTATTTATGCATATCGGCTCACAAAAAAAAAAAAAAAAAAAAAAAAAAATCAACCTATGTTTAACACATCACAGCATTTAAGCAGAACATACATACACCTCTGAGCGGCTCCCGATAAGGAATCTGATTTGTAAACGTTGAAAAGTGCAGATAAATAAAGTATCTGTCTCTTTTCTCCTGTCAGCTCCGTCAGTGGAGCGAGTGGAGCGACGGCTCTGAGGTTTTCCTTCATCTGACCCTCAGCTGGCACGTCCAGGTCCTGGTCGGGTTCGCTCCGACTGCAGCAGCGTCCGCTCCCCCCGTCCAATCACGGCGGCCGTTAGTCGACGCCGTCGAAGCCCTGCGCGTTCTCGATGGCGATGTTGAGCTTCTCCCTGAGCTCCTCGAACGACTCGTACGGAGGGAGGTCCAGACGGTTGAAGCTTTAGGGGAAGAGGAGGAAAATGGTCAGGATCAAATCTCTATGTGAGGAGAATCTCTAATAGGGATCAATTAGAATGAAAAATGCCTCATTTTATTTGTTATATGTGTTTCAAACAGGTTTTCAAAAACAAGCAATCAGCAGGAAAGAGGAAAGATCTGCATACAAAACGAAGAACAAAGTGGTTCATTTACCACTACACTTTTATGTTTGAAAATAATCCTGCCCCTTATCTCAAGTTAATGAAATATGCTACTTGTTGACTCAATAATTATCAAAAATTTGAAATTAAAACCATGTTAGAATATTTATGTGCCTGTTCAGTATGCTGTGTTAAAGAGACATCAAATACATTATATTCCAAAGTGTTAAAAAACAGGACAAGAAAATCTACAGATAGTAATAACAGTAATAATAATGATAATAATTGTAAATAACAACTGGACATACAGCATCAGAATAATTACTAAATCCTTACCAAATTCTTCTTAATCTGTGTTTTGTAACAATAAATAAAATTAAAAAACGGAGAAAAAAATGATACTATTGACAGTAAGATAACAAAATAAGCATTTATTAACACAGAAAATGGAAGGGAGATACTTATATTTGTATTCATTCCCGTCTTCCTTGTCCAGTGTGAGTATTATGGTTTGTATTTATTTTTAAACTGGTTGATGTTTTGACATTGTTTTAGCTCCTTATTAATTTCACTAAAGCTACTGTGATACAGAATTTTTTCATAGCTGTTTGGATGCTACACATTTTGAGATTCAGTGTTCAGTCAAAGTCTGATAAAGAAGCCGACTGAGCAGACAGATAGGAAAGTTGAGTGGAAGGAAAAAGTGTGGTTGAAATGCATTTAAAAACGTATTTTACTTTCATAAGCTGAGATGCTGTGACTGTTTCTGGCATTAAAGGACCCACTGACAGTCACTGACTGATTTATGAGCAAATACTTATGTTTACAGTAGATTTTAACCCAGTTTTTTAATTTGATCATGTTGATTTTAACGGGTGAGGTGCTCACCATGTGTGGGCTCTGGGAAGTTTGTCATTGGTTCCCCAGAGCTCGATGGTAAACAGCTGCGGTCCGTTAGAGCCTGAAAATAACGACAGAAACAACAGGAGACGTTTTTACTGACGTCAGTTCAGAAAAACGCAATAAAAAACAAAATAATTTAGGAAATTTAAATTTATTTTTAAGTGAAATTACAGTTTTTTGTTTAGGACTGAAGTGATTAATTGGATTAATCGTGATTAATCGATTATTGAAAAAAATCATCAAACAATTCAGTAATTGATTAATTGTTAACGAGTAAAACAAAAACTATTTGCTAAAAGAGCAACACACAAAACTAAACAAAAACATTTACATTTTGAATTTAATGAAAAATCCTTCTTTCTCCGTAAATATGTTCAAACCAGAACTCAGTAGTTTTAGCTTCACCTCTTTCAAATTCTGCAGAATTGCTATCAATTATTAATCAAATTTTAAAAACCTTTAAATAATATTTTTCTAGCTGCAATTGCTATAAAAAAATCAAGTGTTGACCAAACGAATGATATGTTGACAAAATAAAATGTTTATTTTATTAATTAAGAAAGGAATTTAATTATTTATTTTCATCTTTTAATGCATTTCTAATTATGAGGTCAAAAAAATCTAGACTGTGCCTTCTTTCTGTCTCACCATAAAGTTCTGCGAACCCGTTCATCGGGACTCTGGACGTTCCCGTCACAAACTGCAGGAGTCGGATTCTCTTTTCTGCATCCATCAGCAGCACCGTCTGCACAAATCAAACAATAATCAATAATCAATCACACCCCAGCCAAATGACCAACTCTGAACCGAGGTGAGGAAGGCGCTCTTGCCTTCCAGAACCACTGGATGACCATGTGGTCGCCACGGTAACCGTTCTTGTACTTGGTGTTCTGCCTCCAGTCGTTGACGTCAACGTCTCCCAGGCCGCACATGAGCAGCTGGGAAAAGAGCAGATTATAAGCTGGCTTTCCCCACAGGTTTATTAAACATTTTAACACCAGATCAGCTGAGCAAAAACTCACCTCAAGCTCATTCTCATCAAAAATCCTGATCAGATCCATCGGTATCAGCTCAAAGAATCCCTGAAACACATAAAAATTTACTTTTTCTTTTCTTTTCCTCCACTTTCATTGCTTTACCAACTCAGAAACATTTACTTACATCTTTGAAAGCAGTCATCTGTTTCTGTATTCTGTTCACAAATCTCCACTGCATCACCAGGCTGCCACACACAAAACGTACAATAAACTCGCCATTTAAGCTCTCAGAGCAGTAACAAACGTATCCGAGTTGTTCTTACTCGATGTATTCCCTCTTGTTTTCATTAGTGACAACAATCTCAGAGCCTCCCGGTTTCAGGTCATGCTGGTGAGTCTGCAGGATGATATTTATTATTTATTACAAGTTATTTAAACTAAATCTCTGGAGGAAAGTGTTGGAGATGCTGAACTTGCCTCTCCAAACAGCTCCTCATCGATGGTGAACCTCAGGTCCAAATCCTCCGGGTCATTCTCCAAAATCCACTTCAAGGAGTTGAAGTACTCGCTGTCCTAAATGGCAACAAACGCAGATTGAAAACGGTCAAAATGCTTCAGGTAATTTTCAGTTCATCGTCTTCAAACGCGGTGAAACTCACGACAGACTCCATGTCCTGCAGCGTGATCTGCTTCTGCAGCATCATCTTGTAGAACGGCCGAATGAAGAACGCTGGAGAGATAAACAGAGACACGAGGCTCAGAAAACATCCATCATCGCAGCAGGAGGTGTTTTCATCAACGTTGAAGCACCACTTCCTGTTCAGTCAGGAAGTGCTTACCATCAAGGAGTTTTCCGTGAAACACCGCCATGCCAGCCACACGACCAATGAACTTGAAGTAGGTCAGGTGGTCTTCATTGCACAAACCGGAGTTGGGGTTGACCTGAAGTGTGTAGTTGTCTCTGAAAGGAACAGAAAATTAACGAAACAAATTCAGTTTTTCTGCTTGTGTGCGTGTTTCTGGGAGGGAAGTGTCAGAAGCAACACCAAAACTCTGACTGATGCTTATCTGAGGTAATGTGATGCGCTGGGTTTGGTTACAGAGGACGTTCTGGGGTGTTGGATGATAAAGAACCGACTCTAACCAGCTGGCTCAGATGAAACCAGATGGCAGGTCAGACAAAGACGTTTTCTCAATTAGCAACAAAATAACAGCAACGCTCTCTCTCACGGAGACTGACACTTGGCCTAGTTAAAGCCCTCTAATCTGAAAACTAACAAGTCAGCAACTGAAAGGGTTGCTTACTTCTCTATTTCACAAAACATGCAAAGAAATAAAATTGAAATCCATTTTTAGCTGAGTGCACACAGTGAACGATAGTCAGGTCAACACAGAGACCCTTTCCTGTACTTTAAAGTGACGCTGATTAACAGTTTTCCATTTGTTTTGGTTTCTTTCTTAAATTTTATGTTGGAATGTAAATCTTTTTCTATTTGTGAGGTTTCTACATGACCTGTGCATATTAAATTCATCTACTCAGCAGAGGAAGCAAGATCCCTGCTTGGTCTAGTTTCTTTAGTACAGTTTCTGCAAGAAATACGAGTTTGTTGTATGTAAATAGTTGCTTAATATTGATTAAAAGTCACGGTTCCTCTGGCACGGGAAAAATGTCTCGACATAAGTGAAATAATCTTGTGAGATTGTGTGTTTTTGCATTGTAACAAAGCAAAGAAAATATCTTTAATAGAATCTTTTCTTACTAACAGTCTGTCACAAATACAGTTTATTCCCTTATTTCTTTATTTTATTTCTGGAATGTGATATTTACCAAAAACATAAGTTGACACAAAATAAGATTCAAGCAAGAATAAGAGCTATAAACTGATAAACTGGCATTGACAGGACGATCAGCTGCACCGTCCTTCAGGAGAGTTTATTGTAAATATTTATTATTTCATAAAGACATGACGTCTACATTCAGTTCTGCTCTTCATACTCCTTTGTTTTGGTGGTTGTTTTTTTTTTTTTTACATTTTAACAAGAGACTGAAAGCAAAAAGCAGCTGAGATTTGTATGGTTTAAAATGGATTTGAATCAGTTTCTATTGGCATATTTTACTTTAGTAAAGTACCTAATTTAGACTATTAATCAGACAATACAAACATTTATAACAGCTGGTTCACTTGAAAATACATTTTAAATATATCTGTTTAAGACTATCTTCAACACTTTGGAGGACAGCAGCTTTTCAACACGGCCCAACTGGACATAGTTAATTTTTTTTATGTTGTTTTTTATGGGTTTGTTGATTTATCGGTGCTGATTTCCTTAATTTTAGATCGGCTGATGTTTGCATGTGAAGCTGATATCATCCACTGATCTTTTCTGCCTCAGCAAAAGTCTAAAAATCAATCAGCCTCTTCTCCTGTGAGAGAGAAAGACCTGGCAGACAGACTCTCCAGGTCACGTCTGCATATTTACAGTAGAAATAGTCGCCCCACTGTTGCCGACTCATCAACTTTCTTGCCATATTTAGCAACATTACAGACAAAAAAACCAATTGGTATCGGATGGATTCAGAATCAGCAGGTCAGGCTTTTTAAAAGATTGTAATCAGCGATGGGACAGAAAACGGCAACAGTTGTAACAACTTCTATTCTGATGCTGCCTTCCTATAAAACAAACCGCTCAGGTAAAAGAAGAGAAGCTGATTTGTAATTTATTGAGCGACTAATCAAAGGCAGAATCAAATGAGATAATAAAAGTTTAAACGTACGTTGCAGAATATTCGAACAGTCCGTAGTACGGGTTGAACATCTCCTTGGACATGAGGAAGAACCACTCTCTGGCCAAGCCACCGTAGTCCAGGCCCTTTTCTCCCTCGAACTCCACCCAGAGTCGAGCCTTCAGCAGCTCCGGCCGCTTCACCGCCAGGATGCGTCTGTAGGAATCCTCCAGCACCGAGTTTCGTTTCAGCTTCAGCTCAAAGCGGTTCGGGATGTCGGCCTTTGTTGGGAACAAACGGCGTTCAGCTGTTACCTGCCGCGTCAGATCTGTAATCGCTGATGCTGCTGCTGTCTGATGAGACTCACCGGTTTGATCAGCCTCTTTCTGAAAAACTCGTACTTTTGCTTGTAATCTCGAGAGTAAGGCACAGCCTGCAGTGAAACAACGGCATTAAGAGACACTACAGCTTTTTACTCACTGCAAAAACACAAAGCCTTAAGTATTTTTGTCCAGTTTCTAGAGCAAATATCTTTCTAAATGGAATAAGTAAGACTTTCAGCAGGAAACATGAGCTTGTTTTCAGTAAATAATTTTGATGAAAAAGTCCTAGTTGATGTGTAAAGAGTCTGAAGAGTTACATGTAAGGTAGTTTTGTCTCATTTTAAGTGTACTATGATAAAAATAAATCCAAAAATCGTGTGTTTTTTCAGTGCTTTTATCTCAAAATGTTTCTTTCTATACTCACTGGACCAGTTATAGCCGAGTTCTGCAGTCTGGGATCGTCCCACTGTGTAGCTCTGGTGTCTATCAGATGAAACGTTGTTTAAATTTCATCCACAGACAGTAGGAAAATATTAATAATGCATGAATTCAGTTTGCAATTTTGAGTCTATGAAAGCGTACGAACTGTGATTTATGTAGAATATCCTGCCATCGCTGTGGATCCGCTCCTCCCATCCAGGCTGCAAACAAAGAAAACATCAGAAACATGTTACAGAACTTCATGTCCACCAAGCATCCAGCGACCTAAATATATATATACACAAGCATTTGTCCCAGCCACGTTGTTCCCGAGCGTCTGCAACCAAAGAGCTTACTGGCAGCGGGCCGAGGTCTTTGGGGTCGAGTGAGCCGGTCCTCCTCCTCTGCGCAGGAATCCTGAGCCTGGGATCGTCCTGAGGATCACAAGCAGGTTGTGTTTCAGTCACAGACAAACAACGTCAGTCGGTGATGGAGAGCAGAAGCCGTTCCTGCTCTCACCCAGGTGGTCGTCTTTGTGTTGTGATTGATAAAGAAAGGTCTTCCGTTTGGAGCGCTGCGCACCTCCCAGCCCTGCGGTAAGCCTGAGGCCTCTGTGCTCGGTCTGGGCTGAGCGGCGTCTGTAGGGCTGACCGCCGCCGGCTGGGACTGCGGGCTGGAGTTCTGAGGCGGAGCTGATCCACTCTGTGGTGCCGCCACCGCCGGTGCCGCCGCGGCTGCTGCTGGTGGTGAGTCTGCAGATTTCTGTCCAACAAATAAACCAACAAAGTTTTATATAAAGTTTAGTATAAGAATGGGAAGAAACAGAATTGATTATTTTATAAACAGGGCAGCTTTTGTGAAACCAAATTTAATTAAAGTTTAAAATAAATCTAAAGTTAAGACGATTATTTTCTCTCACACTGTGATTTTGGTGTGACCTGCATTTTTTATTATCTTATAACATCAATGTATTTCTATTAGTTGGTTTTATTTAATGCTTTCAATGAGTAAGAGAAAAGATAAAGTTAAAAAAGTTTACATAAAGCTCAGTGACTTTTTTCTGTGAAATTACATGAATGTATATTTTATAGATTATTAGAGTATAAAGTCAAAGTAGAGAAAGGTTTGTTTAAAAAACAAACTAAATGTCAAATATTTTAAAACAACAATATTTCAGTTTGAGAGATTCATATGTGGAATGATTGTTGTGACAAGTTAAAACTGTGCTTGCTGCAACATGATTTGCATTCAGTTGGCACTTTAGGCTTGGGCAGATTTGCTAATAAGCCAACTCGTTTTTGCAGAACTTGCACACAGCGACGTCCCATCAGGTCATCTTTAAAAGCAAAAATGAACCACCAAGCAAGCATCTGCAAGCAACATCTGCTGCTTGCAGATGTTGACTGTGCATCAGATTTATGATATGCTAAGTGAGCAGTAATAAGAAAGCTTTGTACCTGAACGACTGGTCGCACCCATGTGGTGGTTCGGGTGTTGTGGTTGATGTAGTAGCGTCTTCCTTTATTGTCACGCTTCTCCTCCCAGCCTGGAGGCAACTGAGGGGACGAGGGAAATAACTATTGAACGATATAAATAAGTAACACTGATCAGTAACGCCTCCCATGTGGACAGACACTGAGTTCAACTATACAGTAGGGAAAGACGGAGTCGCAGCTGTGAGAGCTGAGGTGCAGCAGAGGCACCAGTAGTTTAGCGTGTGGTGAAGTGAAGCTGGATTAGTCAACCTTTTGAGGAGGCAGAAAGTACCCACCATAGGACTGACAGGTTGTTCCTCTCTTGCAGAAGTCTGTGAACTTTCTCTGAGGCTGGAATGGTTTGAATTACTCATATGATTCTGCAGCAGAAGACATGAAATCTGTTATCAGACAGCGCAGATCAGCTTTCAGCCTTCCTCCCTTCCTCTCCCGGTGGAAGCGGATGGCTCCCATTAGTCTGTTTATGAATTTCGTTAAGAGGAACTTTGTGCTTCTCACATTCTGTGAACTGTGCAGTTCTCTAGCAGAGGATTGTGAAACGCGATGGTTCCTGTTCTCGTCGCTGTACGACGAGAACGCCGGCGGCTCGCCGGACGCGGACGATGTGAGCTGATGGTTTCTGGGCTGCAAAGTGGATTCGTCCTCTGTGAGGATCTCCCAGCTCTGGAACATAAAGAGACAGAAACTGTGAGGTTAAGAAGCATAACAAAGTAGTGGTTGGCAGGAAATAAAGAAATGCAAGAAAAAATACTTTAAAACAAAAAAGTGTAAGAAGTAACTAATGAAATGCAGATAAACTCATAAAACGTTCTTGTATTTTGAAATTGTAGTGTTTTCTGAAAGCCTTGTGGTTTCAGGAAGTTGTCTGCAGAGTGTAGTAGGTTCAAGACCTTTAAGCAGACCAATGAAGAGATTTTAAATTCAGTGCTTCGACACACAAAGTCAAACAGGACAGACTTTGTTGGACTGTTTTTGGACTTTGGGAGGAAGTAGAGTACAGGGAAAACATGCAAACGCCATGCAGAAAGGATTCAAACCTAAAACCTTTTTACTGCAAGACAACCCTGCTGCTGCTAACTGAGCTACTGACCAAAAAGCCACTAGTGTCACAAGATCTTAGAACAAAAAAACCCTGTTTGATCTCTGAACTTTCCTGGTATCAGAAATAATTCTCCACTCATTCATGTTTTAATTACAGACACACTTAGAGAGTGTAAGGTACCAAGTCCATGTGGAAACAGAAATATAAGTTTGTGTAGCATTTAGATACTGTTGAGCCGAGGCTCAGGAATGGAGCCTTGAGTAACTCAATACAGTCAACATAAAACCTCTGAGGTCTGGAAAACACAGAACACCTAAACCAGTTCACCAGATAATCGATCCTTGAAAGTTCCAGATGCATCAATAACACAATATTCCGTCTGCAACTTTTACCAACATGTCACTGATGTGGTCTAGTAGAAGATCTGACTGGAATACGGCACTAAAGTTTATTTTCCCTCAAAAATAAACAAATTTGGTAATCAACTGTGTTTCTGTTGACCCCAGTCAATAATGCTGGGGTGAACAGACCCCAGCATCCTGTTAGTTCTGAATAAACTAACAGGAGTTTATTCAGAACACCCTTCAAAACAAAGAATCGTTTATTTAAACATTTTTACAGCACCACATCAAGGCAGGAGGTCAAAGGTAATTTAGCTTTTTTCTGGTTTTGTTTAAAATGTAAAATTTTTAATCCGGTTCGAACAACAATAACAGTTTCTCAATACAACACTACACTGTTATTGATAAAAATAATGTTTTGGTTAGTGGGAACCTATTTAAACATTTAATCCCACAGACTGGAAGACTGTTTCAGGTCCAAACAAGTCAAAGTCTCTTCTTTTCCGCATTTGTTCTTTCTTAACACCTATAGAGTTAAATACGTGGAGTGTGTCGTTTCCACCAGGCTGATCAGATCGTCACTCTGTTTGGCATCAGGCAGGTAATGGAACAAAGTTTCCCTCAGTTTTTTGTCTGAAATGCTGACGTGAGAGGATTATACTTATTCTCATAAAGCTACTACTAATAAATCTGGGGGCAACATAAGTGTGGTTATGTTGCCCCTCTGTGTGGTTAGGTGGAGCTAACCACACAGAGTTAAAACTTTCATTAAATCATACAAAAACAATTGAGACCTAAGGGTAAAAAACATTCAGATGCTAGAAGAAAAAACCAAAAGGACTCCTGGTGTTTGGTTAAAAGTTCTTAAATAATATTAAATATATGCTTATTTATTTATTACTACTACAGCAGCAAGGGGGAGTCATTGATACCCATTTACTTTTCTTAACTTGCATGATTGTGAGCTGAAGTGATATGATAAAGTTCGTCTTAAAACCCATCTATTTTACTTGGCTTTCGACACCAGCGGGATCTAGTTTTAAATTGTATGTTTTTGTTTTTAAACTGTAAGTTTTTATTTTTTTATTATGTTGTTTTTTAATGTACAGCACTTTGTATCAGCTGTGGGGTTTTTTAAAAGTGCTTTATAAATAAAGTTGGTTTGGTTTGGAGAAACATTTCCATTACAGAATGTTATATTTTGGCAGAGTGAATAAAACTCTCACTGCATTAGCAAGCCGTCATGTAGCTTAATGGATCAGTAACAGGGCAGGGCAGCATGGCTTAAAAATAAAATCTTTGTTATGTCAGATCTGATTTAGATCTTTCTTTTCTAAAATAGAAAATACAAACAATGGGGAATATTTTCAAAAAGTGGCTTTTATTTCAGTCATTCATTCTGTGAGTTTTATGACAGAGTATTAAGGTCCGGCTATGAGAACCTTTGTTTAATTACGATATTAAATTCATAATACTAGAAGAATAAAGATGCAATTTTACTAGAATGTCTTAAAATTAAGAGACAAAAATTGTTTTTGTGAGAAGAAAAGCTTCTAGATATCAGCATAACCATGTCTGTCTTTGTGGTTTTCTTCTAAACAGACTCAGTCATTTGCGCAATTGCTTCAAAGTCCTGACACTGATAATAATTTGACGCAGATGTGTTAAAAGATCAATTATTTTACTATGTGTAAAACTGATAAAGTATAACTTCAAAGATGCTCAGCATTAATTTTTTTATGTCATTTGTCATGTTGGTATTTTCATAAAATCACTACTTAATTACGATTTTATTATTACGACACAACGACTTTAATCTCATCATAATAAAAGAAAGACCTTAAGGTTTTAATATCCCGTTGTAGAGTTGACCTGAATTCAAAGTCCAAATGAAGAGAAGTTGTAAAACTATACTGCCAAACAAAATGAATCACTGATTTGTGGAAACACAAGGAGTGGATTGGATAAAAACATCCTGATTTGCCATGAAGACTCAAAAGTGAAAAATTCAGTTAATCGATAAAAAAAATGTATCGCCCTAATCAGTAATATTCTTTGCACGCAGGTGATACTTCTTCTATGAATCATGTAGTTGGTGTAGTTTGTCCTTATAACCTTACTGGAACCGACCCAGAGGATAGGGTCTAGTTAAAGTCTCTTCTTCATTACCGTTGTAGCTCTAATTCTCTAACTGAGTTTTCGGTTCTGTCAAAAAGCAATAAAAGCTTTTGCAGAATAAAAACTGAGGATCGGTTAAAGAGTTCCTTTAAGACGCGTCATTGTGGGCCTGGACAGGAAGCAGAAGGCGTTACCTCTGGAGACTCCTGCGGCGTGACGCTGTCGTCGGGCTCTGAGATCTGTCTGCGTGTGATGAAGGCAGGTTCCACGTCCGTGTTGCTGTTCTGCGGCCGGTGGCTCTCCCCGTTGCTCTGCCTTTGTTCAACAGACACACAAACATATGTTGGCTCCCATCCAACGGGGAATGAATCTGAGGAAACGATGTCACTCATGGAGGCACGGAGGATATCCTACTGCATGGTGGGCCGGTGCCACTGCGTGGTTCTGGTCACGTGGTTGACAAAGTAGATCCTGCCGAGGTTGTCCTGCCGCTCCTCCCAGCCAGGAGGAAGAGGAGGCAGGATCTGGCTCTGCCTGGGGCCTGACATGTCCTGGTCCAGAAGCTCCCAGCCCGGCTGCACAGGAGGAAAACATTTAAGTCACTCTATACAGATGTGGAAAACGACAGTTTTTATTTCTTTGTCATGTAAGTCAAGAGGCTGGAAAATTATTCATGGTTTAAGCGTTTTTTTTTTTCTTTTACGAATAAAAATCTGCAAAATGTGCATCTCCTCTTGGACACTGCTTTTTATTTTTCATATGAATTAAGTTTTTGCACATATGAAAACATACACGGACACTGGTGAACCACAATCAACACTCAAAATCAAACTAAAATTCAGCTAAAAACAAAAGGAAAAACTAAATTAAATATTCAGAATAACGCTCTAAGAGCGGCCGTGATGCTCTCAAGTTTAATCTATTTTATGATGATTTAATCAGATGTAGCCTCTCTGCAGAGAAAAACTAAACGAAGCACTAGCTTACATCTGAGTCCTCTGTCTGATCTGCCGTCTCCTCTTCTGAGCCCAAGTTCTTTGGCAGGTAGGTCATTTTGAGACGCAGATGACCTTTGACCCTGGACTTATGGCTGACCAGGGAAGAAAAACAAAAAAAACAAACAAACAGAAAAACGTGTTTAGATGAAGTCAAGAAACGTCAACAGGGAAATGCTCAAAAGCAAAATGAAAGTGTGATGAAATGCAAACCTTCGTGGGTGGAGCAGAAAATCCTTGAATGTGTATGGTCTTTGTGCGTTAGGATTTTCTGTCTAAAGGAAACAAAAGCAACAAAAATAAAGCGCAAAGCTTTTACCTGCTGCTTAATGCGGCATTAAAACACCATTATTTTTAAAGACATGGCAACGTGGAATGATGGTGGATAATGAAGGCTAATTTGTATTTACAATTAAACATAAGCAGAAACGCAGCAGAAACGCAGCATAAACACAGTGGGCTGTGTTTTCAAAACTGAAGAAAACGAAGTGGAACTGGCAGCCGATTATGGGCACACAGGTTTATGTTTACATGGAGACACAGGTGAGGCTGGGAGAGCGTACAGTTAAAACACCTGCTGCTCTGCTCATCTTAAAAAAAATGTTTCCAAAAAACAGGAAGAGTAAGGATATGTGAACACTTAGTGTCCCTGTCCTGGTGGTTTATTCTGCTGCTTTATGTGTCACTTTAAGTTATTTAGTTTTTTCTGTGAATAATATTTATTACACATCCTTTACACATACATCGTGTTCCTGACTGCACTGTCTCTGAACTGCTGCTCGGCTTCCAGGGGTTGTTCTTACTAAATCAATTTGAACAAACAGAAGCCATAATTTACATATAAAATGCAAAGAGATAACAAAACTGAGAAACTGAGAAAACAATTCCTCAAAAAAAATGTAAAAATGTCTACATGAGCTTCAAAATACAAAAGGAGTAATCATGAGACAAAATTATTAAATTGATCTAATGTTTATGTTGATATGATTGAAAATGTTAAAATCTGTGTATAAATCTGAACTAGTACTTTTGAAGGAATTAAGAAACTTTTAACTTAAAACAAGCTCTTATTTCTTCTAGGAAAGTTACTTGAAAGTTGTTTTTTTTTAAATTTCAAGTGTACTAAAATATTTGCATTAAGATTTCATAAGATTTTGAGGCTTGCAGTGAAATCATAACAGCGAATCAAAACAAAAAAATCTTTTTTTTACCATTTTAGTTCAGTTTTGGAGTTTCCACGACTAAGATCTGAAACCTAGATCAGCCTGTCTGAGTCTAAATCTTGTCTTCAGTCATTTCTCCAGTCTATGTTTTGTCTTCTGCTCCTGTTGCATTTTCTTAAACCTTGGCAGTGAAGAATGTGAATGCTGCTCACTTGGTTTTACAATTATGATCTGGAGTGTAAGTGAAACAAAACCAGCCACACGGGTTATTACACCTCGTTAAAGACAAGAACTCACCGGTATCTGATTCAAAGGAACGTCCACCTGTCCAAGAAAGTCATCACGTGTCTGAAAAGGAGAGACAAGGGGACACATGAGATTCATCTCCAAAACAATCATCAACAAGACTATCCTCCAAATCTTCCCACTTAAACCACTTCGAAGTACATCACAGTCAAATACATGGAGTTGGCAGACAGCAATTGATTGGAAAGATTTCTGCCACTTTCCTAAACATCCTTCTCCCTCTCCGCAGCCGCCTCATGTTACAGTAAACAGAGAAGTAGCTCAAACACAACACCGTTCATTATTGAACAACCAATTTATTTCTGTTTATACCTCCACTTCATCTAGCAGGAATGTGTTTATCGGCTCCAAATTAATAACTGCTCTGTGTTATTACAAGAGAGCCCAGGATCAAGTACTGTAGCATAAGCCAGATGCCGTGTCACCGCTTCAAACACGAGGTACGTTTACCGCCTGGCGATCCTGCAGCCTGGTAGGGGAGCACAATGCACATCGGGGGTCCGCCTCGTCTCCAGATCAACGCCCCCGACAGGTCACACTGTCCAACAGTGGGACAGGTGTTTACATAAACAGACACACCTGGTTCTCCCTGCCTTTAATTACCAACAGAGAGAAACAGGTGAGGAGGAAGGCGCTCCCGTTCAGCTTACCGAAAACTCAGGAAGTGACTTTAAAACCGCATTGTTTTAGTCTCATTATCAGGGTTCAAAAACTTTTCAATCATCATCAAGGGAAGCTTTCAAACTCTTTCATATGAAAGATTTTCAAAATGAACTAAAAAAAAAATACAGTTCAAACTCACTAGTATAATGGTAGTAATGTCTTTTGAAAATATTTTACATTCTACAGCAGAGAGAAAGTAAACTTGTGCTTTGAAAAGTCTTTCTCTTGCACACCCGACTGGTCTGAGAATAAAAATAATCTAATTTCAGTAACTTTGTATGGTGTATAAAATATAAGCCAACCTTCATTTCAATTACACACATAAAAATGTTATTGACAATGAAACAAGCCAAACAAATTGTGTTAAAATAAATTACCTTCTTGTTCAAATTAATGCTAAAAACCCAACATGCAAAAAAATAAAAAAAATAAAATAAAATTTTCTCACCAAGTTTTTTAGCATTTAGAAAATAGAAAATTGTGATTCTAACTGACCTAAAACAACAAAAAGTTTAGTTTAATTTAACTCCAGGCAATACTAATAAAAAATGTGTCTTTTCGTGAGGTGTACGACAATATCTGGTTTCAAATGTAAATAATGTTTCTAAATCAAAATAAAGTAGATTGTACTTTATTAAAAAAGGACAGTTTGAATATCAAGCGCTTTCCAGAACGGTCATTCAAACATTTTCAAGTATTTGAAGCTCTCGTACGTATAGCATCCCCGTATTGCATCATATTAGTCATCACTGCATTTGCTCATCGCTTACAAGACACTTATCTGAAGTTTTATATGCACGTCTTATTACAGGGGAGTGTGGTTTATTGCATTTCAACATCTGTGACCTTTCTTTCAGGAAACCTTCCATTTCTAACCGGCAGCTGCACGCCAACGCGCTGGACATTGAATAACGAATATTCAAGAGCTTAATCAGGACCGAGAGTGGTGCCATTCGGACTGAGTTTATTTACAGTCATTCACATCCAGCTCTCTTCAGGCACACCCTGTAATTTACTGGATTGTGTTGTTTATAGTATTTACTGTGGCTGAAGCAGCATATAGAACATAATGTTTACTAACAAGGATTGACGGAAACCAAGCACTTCCTGAAATACAATCACACACAAACATCTCCATTATTTTTAAATGGTTTGTTCTGGATTAGTGTGCAGCCTGTATAAAATATATAGATTTTATTGCATAAAATCACCAATTGTTTGGGTTTTAACAAGCAGATTTTAAATCTGGCAAACAGGAAGCAGGTCATTTTCTTTGTTTTGCAGCTTTAGTTGTTGTGCGCTCTTATTCTACTGAAATGAAAAGGAACCACCACAAACATTACAAACAGACAAAATCAAGTATTTTTGTCTTGTTTTTATTGGAAATATTACACTTGAAATAAAACAAACTAACGTATGAGTAACTTTTCAGCAGGAGTTTGTTTTAAGTCAGTTCCTTAAAATCAATACTTTTTGCACTGGTGGATTATTTTCCACTTGTAAAACATTTCCCCGTTTTACTAGCTAGTACTTTTTAACAATATTCAGGATCAGTGTACATTAAATGATAAATGGCCTGTTTTTTCAAGACAACCCCAAACACATATGTGGTTAATATTTAATATTAGAGAGCTCAATCTGTTCCTCATGCAGTTTAACATCCATTCATTCGCTGAATCCTGGAGCAGAAACCACTCACATATTTTTCTCGTCAATAAACGTCTCACAACTTACAGCATCTTACAGGATGGACAGGTGAGTCAGTGACATTTATAACGTTTTAGGACATTGTGGTTGTCCAAAAAATGTCTGAAACTGTTTTGGACCTGAAGGTCTTGGACTGAGAATTAGCGGCAGCATAATGGATATCCGGTCTAAAATATGAGCTTCCATACTGAGAAGTGGAAGCATCTTCCAAGAAGGCAGGAAGTGATGACTTAATGGATACTTGCTTATATAACTTGCTATGATTTTATACAATTTGACAAGTAACATCCTTCACACACACCCTTCTACTTAAAGAGGTCCTGACTGGGTGATCGCCTGAACCCAAGATGAATTATAAAGCCTGCATTTCCCTAAACATAGCAACTCTGTTGCTTAACCTGTTTACACCTTCATGTTATACTAATAAACTCAAAATGAGCAGTTTTTTGTGTAATTTGGGGGAAAATAAATTACACCAAACAAATCTCAAACACAAATAAAATTAGTGAAATCAGATTACGCAGAACAAATCTGTGAGTAGAGTTTATAAACCTGATTGAGCCTCACCTTAACTCAATCAATAAAGCAGCAGCTTTTGAGGAAGTGTTTTTTTTCCTTCCAGTAAAGACGGACAGACTGGAAAAAAACCAGTGAGTAATGAAGCTGCTCTTATGGCCTGATTAAAGCCACAGCCTTGCTTTTGCTTTAATTTTTACACATAAAATACTTTCCATTTTCAGGTTTTAGATAGATTATTTACTCTACTTTATTGCTTTATTGATTTTTTTCATGCCATTTTATCTATCCTTCTTTGTTTCATGTATTTTATTTTATATATCTCTACAATAATTATTGGCATGGTTATTCTTGGAAAATTTAATTTGAAGAATGTATCTTTTGTGTACCATTTCATTTTAAGTCTATAATTTTTAGGATACTGTACAACACGTTGACGTAGTTAATAGCCATTTTTAAAATGCTTTATAAATATTTTGACATTTGTCCTAATTGTTTTGTACATATAATACCGTCTCACATTTAGGCCTGTCACAATAACAAATTTTGCTAGACGATAAAACGTTCCACAGGTTATTTTGATAAACGATAATATTGTTGTTGTGAGATCATTTTTAAGTAATGGCAAAAATAATAATGCAGGAGCAAATTCTGAAAGATCAGCAAACTTTAAACTAATGAACAACTAACACTAGAACTGGAAGACATTTTAAATATTCAAAAAATAAATAAACAAAACAACAAATAAAATTTGTTTTAAAGTCTTTGTAATCAAAAATTGGGCTAGTAGAAACCAACGCACCAAACTGAAGACTTTTATCATCCAGTTTTTGATAAAACATACCAATGGAAATAATTGAGTTTGTTTTAATTGAAATGCGATTGATTGATTAATTGATTATTGTGACAGGCCAACTCACATATTTTTAATAAATAATAAAAAAGAAAGATGTCAGCACATTCAAATCTGCCACTCGTGCTTGGACTAAATACTTTGGTGGCTAATTTAGTACAATGTCACTAACAATAGTGTGTTTACCATCTGTTACACATCATTTAACTCTTCATAACCTTTTCTTGGAAGCCTCCCTGGTGAAGCAGATTTAAAAACAACGACACAGACGCTCTGGATGCATACCAAGCACTTAAATTAAAATTATAATGACAGATAAATTTCCATTCAGGGCATCCCTGAAGATTCAGGTGACACCAAATGCTGCTCAGCTTACAGGCTGACATTAGGACCAGATCATAAACCATATAAGCTGGAGGCAACCTGCATGCTCAGAAATATGTCTTACATGTGCCATGACAAACTGCTTTGACAGGTGGGAGAAAGAGCTGCCCTGTTAAATGTTATGAGGGCTGCCAAACTAAACTGTGTGGCGACGATCCATCCTGAACAAAGTGTGTCACGGTTTGAGATCCACTTGTTCATTTGACTTTTTGTCATGGAAATTTTGTCATGGAAAATGTGTAGTATAAACATAATTAGTTAAATTCCAATAGGAAGGAAAGGTCACACGTTTCCAGAATGGTGGCTGGAAAATAATATGTTGGAGTTGAGGAGGGCATTTTTCCTAATAGGGGTGTGACGTCTTTAGAGAACATTCCTGCAGGAATTTGTACCAAATGACGTAACAAACCCATATCCTCCTAAAAAGGTGCTCAGTAAATCTACGATCCAAGTGCCAAGCTAAAATTCCTCGAGATTATTCATTTGTAGGATGAGATTAGAGCCGATTAGACAATGTAAACTGATCTATAATTGTTTAAAGATGGTTATCAAGATTATGACAAAGATTCGTATAAAATACGCAGCACAAATGGGATTTGACTCATGTTTTCCACCTCACTTGTGTAACACAGGCACATCTGGTTGTTCATTAACTTTGCGAGGGAGCACATGTATTATGAAGGCAAAACAGATAAGAGGAGCAAAGCTGAAGGTTTATTTAAATCTCACATCTAGTTGCATCACTGCAAACGAGTTAAAAAGAAACCTGAAGGGGAAAGTATTTGAATTTGATGTTTTTCTAAACGTTGCTGTAAGTCTACAACAAAGTGACTATTTTACCACCTTTTTGCATGAACATCATGTTATACAATAATTATCCTACGAATTATGTAAAAAAAAAAACATAGAAATGTTTAACTTAGAGCTAATTTAGACATTTTGTAATAACAGAACTGAAGCCTGAAATACTTTTTGTTCCCTTTTCTTGTCTCTTGTGTATTTGTTAGATGTCACTATAATCATGACATGATTATCGGGAACAAAAATTAAAACCTACAACATTAAGTAACAGCTTTTATTTAAAAGAGTAAACCAACTATTATTAAAACTGCAACCTAAATACACAAACACTGATTATTACAGTTGTGATGCTTTCTGTTAGACTCATTTGTTAGTATAACTATGATACACAGATTGAAGAAAACATTTCAGACAGTAGATTTCTCTAATAATAAGCTGATTTAGGTTGATAAATATCTTCATGAGTCTATTTTATCTTGCAGAAAGGAAAATATCAAACAGTGCACAGCAACAAGGCAGGGCAGCACTAGTTTTTATTCCACGCTCAGACTATAAAAAGTTTATTTTATCTGGTTAATTAGTAATTATGCAGCAGATCTGCAGCTGACTGCATTGCAGATAATGTGTCTGAAAATATTTACCATTTGCATTTCTTCTAATGGGAAAAGAGACGAGGCTCCTTTCAGATAGCTGATCTGCAGAGCGCAGCATTACTTTCATTACCTTTAAACCAGATAAATCTACCATCTCTCCTACTCTTTCTTTGGCATCTTATTCAACTGATTTGAAAATACAAGAATGGTGTGATGGAACATTTTTGTGGTTTTTGACTGTTCATGACTGGAGAAAATATACGATTTAATAGGAACACTGACGTAGAGTAACTCTCAAAAGAGTAATACTTAAAAATAAACATAAAGAAATTGTGATTTAATCTTCAGAAGAGGTAAAGGTGTACAAAATAAAAACTGATGTTTAACAAAAGGCAGGAGTGATGTGTTGTTTAACTAACCAAGTCAAACTGTTACCTTAATAGTCATCAGAGGTAATAATGAGACAGTATTCAGTGTGCAAGTCCAAAAAACGTTTCAGGAAAAGACAAATTACTCAGGCAGACCTTCTTTCTTGACAGCTTGCTAAATGTAGGGGGAGACCAACACCTGATATTTCACAAACACTGCTTAGTGGGGGGGGACCCACAGGGAAGCTAACACACCATCTGATCGTTTACTGGTAAAGGCCAACACTCTTTGCCCCCCACCCCACACACACGCCTAGACACACACCCACACACACACACACACACCCACCCACACACACACACCCA
>CAEGAF010031671.1:0-21437 GCA_903067075.1 Micropoecilia bifurca | reverse complement strand
GGCTCTTTGCATTATTTAGCCTCTTCAGAGCCTCATATGTTATCAGTCTGTTAAAGATAGTATTATTGATAGCAGTTTGATTTGCACAATGCCTGTTTTGTTTAGTTTTCTTCTTGGAAAAGTTATTAAAACAAGTTTTTGTCTAAATTAAGGTGAATTCATGGTTCCTTTTTCCACATAATGTAACAGTAGTGTTTATGATAAAAAAAAAAAAAATTATGTGATCGGAATCGGCGATCGGCCCTCAGGGGTGATCGGTATCGGTATCGGCAGGAAAAAACCTGATCGGCACATCCCTAGATATTTGCATTAGAAACTTGACCAAAATGACTTGATCGTATTTTGTTTTTGCAGTTTACTCATCTTTTCATGTGCATCATTAATCGACCTCTTTGCGTGTTTAACATTTGCAGAAACGTGCCTGTTTCTGTCAGCGCCCTGTAGTTTTAGCATCCACCCAAGCGCCACTTCATTCTTTTCTTAAAGAGACGGACATGTTTTTCTCTGTCTGTCTGTGTGTGTGAATGTGTGTTGAAGAGAGAAGTGTGTTTGCACAGACATGCGATGCCTTTGCTCCTGCACTAAGCGGATGAGGGGCCCACTGAGCAGTGCTAAAACATCTAACTTCCCGTCCTTGCCCTTGTCAACATGGCGCCGTCCGTTATCCCTCACCTAGCACACAAAGACACTTCTTACAGAAGGGATCATCAGTCGCCTTTGCAACTCGGCAGATTCAGTCCATAAATCCTAATTATGCCCCCTCCCAGCTTTTGCTTTACCACTCCACAAATAAATGGTCAGAAAGTGTAAAACATCTGCTGCATGGATCATCTCCGTGGCTGCGGAGGTAAATCATCCTCGTCTGTTTCTATTATGAAGGCAGGAGCGTCAAGGGACCTCAACTCCACTGAACGTGAAGCATCACTCCACTGACTTGTTCCACCACGTCACTTCGCTTTTCGGCTTCTAAAACCATAAACTGACTGCTACTGGTGTGTGTGCTTCTGACCATTTTAGGTAAAGTTGATTAGGTAAAATTAACCAGCAGTAACGTTAAAATAAAAATGAATTTATGTGCTTTTTTTTTGTACAGGATCTGGTTTCCAAAGTGTGATTGTTGATCTGAAGGAAGAAGGTGAGGAACAGCTTTTTGAATTTGACGTTTTATCTATGCAAGGTGAAACAGGCCATCGAGTATGAAAATGCAAAGATGAGTCAGACCGTTAATGTATGAAATGAATCTCAAGTCTCCATGGCAGACCGTATCAAGGGCATGTATGAATTGTGAACAGGCATTCATATCAATATCATCACCATCATTCAATTGAGACAAAAGGCAGGTGTAAGGGGTTTTTTTTGCCGCAACAATTGATTCAGAAAAGAAAATTTGAGTTTTGACCAGCTGCTGAATCTGCATTTAAAAGTAAGCAGTTCATCAAGCAGAACACAGTATTAGCATTCAGATAGTAAAATCAAGAACAGAACCTCAATGGGCTTCAACATATATACAAAAAAGGTTTTTGAATTGGAGATTTTTTTTTTCTTAGCATGAGGAACCAGTTTGCTTTGGAAAATAATGTATAGATGCAAGTGAGTCAGTCCTCAACATAATTCAAGTAATTATTTGATACCTGATGATTATAATAGTTGGCATGTAGAATAATTATAAGAGACGCAAGAAGGGCTCCCTGAGGAACACCTCTGGCCAAATGCTCTACACAATTTCTAGTATCTAAACAAAAAACATTGAAATACATTGATGTTGAGAGTTGGTGACCCCAAGATTTTCAGCAATTACGGTAGTTGAACATTTATTTCACTGCCCACATTATTCTGCTGTCTCTGCATTTTTCTTTGTTTTTAAGGTTTGTTAAAAGGCATATTGTCTGTAAGAGAGGGTAAAAAAACTGATCTGTCACATCATATTTGTGCAACAGATTACATGATAAAAGTAACATTAAAATTTTTTAAAGTAAACCAACATTTTCTTGTAATGGTTGTGTACTGACTAAAAGTCTATTACTTTCCTAAAAAAATTCCAGTTATTTCATAAGATTGGTTGAAAATTTTTGATTCTTAATATATGTACTTTACACAATTAAAAACATATTTTTCAAAACTTAGGCTATGTAAGTTTAATAAGCTAACGCAAATCACTGCGAGCAGGAACCACTACATTTCTGCTTCAGTCTACGAATCAAACGTTGTGTGACGTAGATACGTGAAACATAAACCTTTTACCAAACGTAAATGTTAGTCTTTCACCACTTTCCCCCGATAAGAAGTGTGAGAGGATAATACGCAACAAATTCCCAGCACGGTTAATTCATACAGTGCATTAGAGAGAGAAGTAAAATTGTTGCTGCTAACACAACTCTGGTCCAAACGACACTTGAGCGAAGCTATACTGTTCGTCTCATACAGAAAACCCAGGACCTTTAACTTCTAACAGTAATTTATATCCATGCAGTATTAAACAAGTGCACTCACCCAGGCCTGTTGCTATTGACAGTGTATTGTTGTTTACTTGTATGGAAAAAAAAACAAGAAAAAAAACCCCAGATGGCCTCAACATATTTCATATTGGGGAGGGTGGCTGTGGGTTCAACGCGTGGTGTGTTTCTTGTGCGGGCGTACGGTATTTTGTTTTGCCCTCGTCCTTTTCTGCCTGTCTCCTCTCCCTTCCCCCCCTCTCCTTCTCGACTCTCCTCAGCCTCTCCGCAGACAGGAGGTCAGGCCACGCCACTCCGCTCTGCCTGCTGTGAGCGCCGGGTCACCGAGCCAGATAACACCACCAACTGTTCAAGATTTGAAGAAATCAAGCATTTTTGTTTGTTTTGAAATTTTTACTATTTGCTCGCGTTCTCTCCGAGCTCCACTCCCCTGATGCTAAACCACTTTATGCTAAACAGTGGAGTAGTTCAAGGTTGGAAAGTCACAAATTAGAGCTTTAAAGTCCGTTAAGCGGTAGGTCTTTTGCATGCTCGTAGTGCGTGAACCAAAATAAATGCATCATTTGACTCCTGCACTTTGAAGGCCTTTTGTGAAGGAATACACATCCTATTTGATTTTGGAAGAGAAAGAAATAGGCGAGAGTCTCAGTGAGTCATTAAGTTACAGCTCAGCCACATTTAAAACTTACACTAAATATGTATATATGTTTGAAAAGCACCTTTTAAGACAGTACAGCTTTGTCAAAGATGCATTTACTGAAATATGACATTTTGGTGCTCTTTTTTTTTGTTACTCGACATGAATATTCAGAAGTTTTCCAGGTTCAAAGCCTGATTACACACCACATGCAGATAAGTGAGAGGATGTCGAGTGTGGTGAGGAGTAAAGCTGTCCAATAATGTTTTTTTTGTCATCTTTCAGTTTGTTACAGTAAGTGAATCCAGTCACTGCCGAGAAAAAAACTAAAAACAAAACATGCAGTTGTTCTGTGTTATTTTAAAAAAAAGTTATCTTATATTCACCACAAAGCAATAGTCTAAACCAAAAATCAAAGTTCTGGAGGACTGTCAGGCAAAGCGAAATGTTTGCCAGAGTATCATTTGAATTGCTCTGCATCAGCAGCAGTTCAAAATCGGCACACAGTTTTTTCCAAGATCACTACAGACGTCTGAGCACCACACAGTCAATAACGCACAAAATGAACTTTAATCTTCTACAATATGGAATTATGTGAACTTTTTCTTCTTCTCATTGTCAAAACTCATGAAATCTCCAGAATAACAGAGTCACGTGTAAATTAAACCTTTGGGGTACACACACAAGGCAGTTCATAGTTAATGTAATTTTTACTCATTTTTTTTAATCCTTCATAATAACGGAAGAAATATGTGTATTTGAGTACTGGATGTGTCAATTCAAATGAGAAAGACCAGCAAATTAGCAACTACTTTCCCCATTGATACTTATTTGTCCATTTAAAATTTGGCAAGGGTCAAAAAAATGTAAAATTTACTGTTTTGTCACTACTGACATACAATCAATCAACTTTATTCGTACAGCACATTTCAGCAACACAGCAGTTCAAATGCTTCACATTGTGAAAACATAAAAGATCATAAAGACATCATATAGTCGACAGTTGTGAAAACCAGTGACAAACATTACATTTTGTCAAGTGTTTAGTATTTAAAATATGTTGGTCAATATCCCATTTATTATCATTCAAGAGCAACGCTAGGCTAATAAATCAGACAAATTGTGCTGTGACTAGAAAGGCCGTCTTTGAAATTTCACCTTTACACAAAGTTTGCATTTTGAGCTGAGACAAGTCAAGAAAAAGATTTCCCAAAGATGACAGAATTATAAAAAATAATGGCTTGAGCCAATGGTTTGGTTGGATTTACAATTTTGTCCTAAATTACCCAACACCCCACTTTACAAGCATTCATTTTTCACCAGCCTTTTTACATGTGCTCTGCAATATACTGCAGAGTTTGATCATTTTTGTCACCGGATCTTTTCCTGTCTTTTTATTTCTCTCTCCCTCTCTCTCTTTTTTTTTTTTGAAGTTTTCTCAATTTCTACAAAAAAAAGAAAAAAGAAAAGAATAAAAAACAAAAGAACAATGGCAAAGGGAGGCACCTAAAAAATAGCTAGAACATTTTAAGAAACCTATCTTCATCAAATACCCTCATATTTTGATCCATCCATTTCCTCCAAACATTATTATGAGACATATACTGCCAGGATCTAGGGTTTTCTGGGGAAAGTCTGCTGATGCTGCTACTATCTGCTGCTGTAAATCTCACCCTGAATTCAAACCGCTGCTACTATCCGGTTGTCCGTTTCAAACAGATATATTCATCCTATCATCTTCCTCACATCTATTTAACAACAGCTAATGTTAGGGTAATACTAATGCTCTGTAACAAAAGCTAAGCCGAATCTGAACATGTTACTTGATGTGATAAGTCGGGATGTTTCAGGTTTACGGCTCTTCCTTCCAAGCCAGCCTCTCTGTAGGTTTCCCCCCCGCCTGTCTCACCAGCTCGCTCCTTCCATAATGTCCTCTCTAGACACCAGTACACTTGAAGGGTTTAAGGTAATTGCACTCAGGGCTTCATCTTAACGCCGCTCTCTCACATGTGGAATCATTATCCAGGCTAACAATTACAGCCTGCTCTAGTAATTGATCAGAAAACTGTCTCGGGGAGGTTAAAAGGTATTAAATATGACCACTTTCTTAATTTACTGCGCCTGTCAAATAAAAAAGAAGGAGAAAGAGGAGTGAAAATGAGAGTCTTCAGCCTTTTTTCCGTCTCTCGGCTTAAATAATGACCCCCAATTAAAGTTCCTCTCTGTTACTGCGCACTGCTCTAATGCAGGTCTGTTGGCCCCGTGGCTAATTTTGTGTACACAGGGTCATGAAGATTTTTAATTTATCGTCTTCTCGTTGTGAAACTGCACGTGTGTATGTGTGTGTCTTGTGGTTGCTGTTGCGTTTGTGTGTGTCTGTGTACATTTCCGTGTTTCTCCTATTTTTCCAACTTAACTTTCACAAAATCACCAATTCTAATGAGTTGCCACTGGCAATTATTGCCCACTTTACAGATGACCCTACAAGATGGGAGGGTCAGTGTGCAACATTGTGTCTTTGTGCGCGCCAAAACGGGGAGGGGAGATTATCAAAATGTGGAAAAGCGAATACAAGACGCTCACTGTGGACTCGGAGAGCCATTATGTGCACAAATCTACTCTTGTAAGCTGCAACAGGCCCCACGTTAGACGCCGCTTCTCCACATTAAGGTAGCCTTTGGTAGATATGTTTGGGTGACCATAAAATGCATCTTTTACTGCAGCGACCTAAAATGTTAGAAGAATTTTAAAATAAAGAAAATTTACAGTGCAAAACTTATTGGTACCCAAACAATTCCCCTAAAGTAAATTTAACAAAAGCATTTAAAAAATTTTTTTTTTTTTTTTTTTTTAGTTGCGTCTGGAACATTTTAATTAGTAATCCATAACCAGCTGTTTCCTGGGGGAATAAATAAGGAAGCTCACAAACCTTCCTCTGTGTAGAGGCTGTTTATTTTAGCCTCTACGCAGAATGAAGACCCAGTTTCAGGAGGATGGGAAAGGAGGTAAAATAAATCTCAAAAGCTCACTGTTGGAGAACAGCAGCAAAAAGTGGCATCTTCAGATCAACAAGTCTCCATAACAACCATTACAGACCGTCTATGACGGGTCAAACTTTAGAAAACAAGCCAGGAAAAAATATTTTCTGTTTGACCAGGATAAATATAGAATGGTGCTAAATTCTACCTTAAATTTAGTTCAAGTCAGAAAATACTTAGATTGACCGTGCAAAGGCAATTCACATACGACTTACTCCTGGCAGTCTGAATAATCCAATTTTGATCTATTCACCCCCCAAAAAATATATATTTTTAATTGGATTGCCACTTCTATATGTGGTGCTAACCTGAATACAAAAGCTTTCGAATCATCTGCAGTCTGAAATACTGTGTTGCATTTTTTCCAGCTTTTACGTCATTTACGTGAGACGTGCCATAATTCTGCACCAGAAGCCAGATACAGCAAATCTGGATGTAGGCAATGGCTCACTCGTTTTCTTAGCTCCCTTTGTCTTGTGAAAATACTACCAGGATCTTTAAAATTGCTCCATAGACGACGGCATCCATTATAACTTCCATAAGCTGCTGTGTGACGTGTATGTTCTTCTGCACATGTAGGTCAAGGCTTTGTGGCAACTAGCAATACATTTATTGAATTAGAACTATGTTAATTAAGGCACATTAGCATCTTTTTAAGCATGATCAATCCGCTTTAGGTCTTTAGGCAGCATTTTAGTTAGATTTAAGTATAGACTTTGACTAGGTCTCTCCAAAACCAGCTTGGTTTTTGACCTTTTCAGAGTTGGACATGTTGGTGCGCTTTGAATCGCTGTCCTGCTGCATAGAAGAAAAGTTTAAGGCTTCAAAGTGGCCGGTGTATATTCCCTTTCAGGATTTTCTTGTAGAAAGCAGAATTCATGCTTCCATCAATTATAGCGAATAGTCCAGCTTCCCTGGAACATCACACTATCACAACCATGTTTGTTTGCAGATATGATGTTCTTTTCTTGAAATGCTGTGTTAGCTTTACACCAGATGGCCTCTTCAATACGATGAATATTTTTTCCCCCAAAGGTTTTGCAGATCATCCAGATGTTTGGTGCCATCTTTTTCTTTCTTTCTTACTTTTATGTTTTAGTTCTTTTTGAAAAACAATGGTTTTCAACTTGAAACTCCATGGATGTAGGGCTTGGCTCACGCTCTCTTATTGCAGAATCATGAACACTTTGAGTTCATCTTTCATCTGAGGACTTATTTGTTCACAATTCAGTGTTTGTCAAAGATTTTCAACAAAGTTAATGAGAAAACACCAGAGTTTGACCTACTGTCGCTACATGTTGGTCCAGTTGGAGTGAATGCTGCAAGTCAATGAATCAATGCAACCCACTGGGTTTATGTAGGTAAACCTTTTAGGATAACTTGTATAAAGAGCTGAGCTTAATGCACTGCTTGATAACTAGGATTTATTGGAATGTATATGTGAATGGATTGAAATAACATTTCTGTCAAGAGTCTCGAGTTGCTTTAGAAATAGACCAAATCAAATTGAATTTGTCACCCATAACAAATGAAATAATCCATTAGAAAATGTTGTTTACTCATTGTATATTTGATACTACATTTGAATATAAAGATTTACTTCTCCACTTAAAGCCTTATCTGCTATGGTGAACCTCAAGGCTCCATTTTTGGTCCCGATTTATTTTGATGTTTGACGTACAATTCATTCTTAAAATAACTATTTGGGATTGGTCTTACTTTGACCTAGTTTGCCGATACCCTTGCCCCTCCTGCTTTTCATCATTAAAAATCTTCCAGAAGTGTTTCTAGATTGTTTTTTTTTAATTAGAGAAGCGAGGCATAGTTATCAAACTGCTATAACAGAACCTGCTCTTGCCCCAATGAGGCCAAAGGAAACTTTAATTTCTTTGGATTTGGGCTAAAGCAGAAGAAATTAACAATTATTTTGTAGGCACTGGATGTTGTAAAGTTACTTTAGTACATTCGCATACAATCTGTTTAGGTCACAGACTTACAAAGACAAAAGTTGACGTAAATGCAAGCAGAGCCCTTAAAAGTGCCGGACCTTTCTCTGACTGCTAATTCTACTTTTTAACCTCCATTAAACAACCGGCCCCGACCCATCCTGCACATCTCCCCATGTTTCCTTCTCCCCTCTTCCCCACCTCAGTAAGGATAGCTGACAATGATGGGCAGACAGGGTGAGGTGGAGGAGGTGATGGGTGGAATGGAGGGATAGAGGGTAACAGCAGGGGACAGCAGGGGCTAGCAGGGTGAGCGACGCTCGGTGCCTCTCAAATCAGCTCCATTTTTTTCATTAGCTCATATCCTTGCCAGGCTTTACAGCTGGCTGATCAGCAATCAGGGGCCGTTTGTTTCAATCAGCCAGCGACTCCACTGTTACAGACAGGACCAGATTACAGAGGGAGAGAGAGGGAGAGAGAAACAGGGAAGGGATGAAGAGGGGTGGAGAGGCAGGAAGGGGTAGGCCGGCTGTGGGGGAGGACGTCTTTACCTCTCACCAATGACTGTGATGAGAGGGGTGAAGCCGGGGACATGCAGATACAAAATAGAGTGCAAGGCGTGTGTAAATGGAAGGGTTGGGAACAATGGAGTAAACCGTGGTGGATATGAGAAAATGCTCCCTGTCACTGCAGACACAAGGAGGCGAGGCAACTTTTTATTTCCGCTGTGCCAATTGTGAGCAGGAAAAGTTAAAGGAGCAGTTAAGTGTTTTTTTTGTTTTGTTTTTTTAAGTAAGGCTCAATTAAGAGGTTACAGACAAGCAGCAATGACTAACTCTCTCCGTGTCTTCATTTAGTATGACCTCAGATTAGTTTGTACCACAAAAGGCAGAAGCTAAATGCTGGTCTGAGAGAAGCGGGAACCGGCTTCAAGTCTTGAAGTAACTTGAAGCATCTGAAAAATAAAAAAGATCATAGAATCCGTTTCATAATCCCTCGAACTGTTGTGGTTCTGTATTTCCACAAAAGTCAAAAAATATTTCACAGTAAGTGAAGGGTGGAGGTGGTGCACCACCAATTATCTTCTTGTGTGAAACACCTACTGAGAAACATGTTTCAAGTCTAACGGACTTAAAAATAAGGATGTGCAGAAACCAGAAGAATATTTTTTAATATATTTTTATGCTGCCTTTCTTTTCTATCAAGTAATTTGCCCAATTATTATTTTACCCTTTACCACCACCTTCCATTTATCATGTAAATTGTGTAAATAAATGCTAATTACAAAAGTCTAAAGGTTGATAAAATAAACTGCATAAACTACTGCGATGTTCCTGAGATTAGAGTTACAAATGAGCTACATGTGCTGCTTTCACTTTTAAAACGTCATCCAAGAGGACTGAACATTCACTACATATGGTGACAAACTTTCAAAGTTGATATCACTGTGTGTCCTCATCACTGTAAATATTTCCAAACTTACTTAATATTCTCACTAGTGAGGGAAAAGTGTAGTAGCCTTCTTTTTGTCAAACTTTTTCATCCAGCAGACAGGCAGTGAGCAGCAACATGTGGGGAAGGGGCAGAACGGCGCTGGCCTCTCCGACTCATCCAATGAGAATACATTTTTATAGCAGGAATGTTACGGAACAGCCTTAATAGTTTGTGGAGAGAAATGCATTGATACTATGATCATGATTATGACCAGGCTAGCAGTTAGCTTCATCCTTCAGGATCAAGTAATACAGATTAGTCCTAAATAAAGACAGTCGGGCTTCTGTCACCTGAAGAACACTTCCAGGATTAAATGATAATGTCCCTGTGAGATCTTGAGAAACTCATCCATTTCACTAAAACAAGGAAGGTGGAGCAGTTCAAACATCTTCACACCAACTCGCTGGAGCTCAGAGAACAGACTTGAAAATGATTATGTTAGTCAACAATCACTGAACAGCTTAGCACCAAATACATTAAAGTTGTGTTGTCTTAACCTTCCAGACACTCAAAGTCTTCTGGCTCTGGTCTGCTCTGCGTCTCAAGAATCAGGACCAAACATTGAGAAGCATGATTCGGTTTTTATGTTCTACTAATCTGGAACAAACTTCCAGAAAACAGCAAAACCGCCAAAACGCCAAGTTCTTTTTCATCAAGGCTAAAGACCCATTTGTTTAGACTTGCCTTTAATTTATAACTAGAACGTTGTTAGTTTGTCTGGATCACAACTTTTCATTACTTCACTTTATTTTGCCACTGCAATGTGATATATGTTGTCTATTTATTTAATTGTGTTATGCTTTTATCATGTAAAATACTTTGAACTGCCGTGTTGTTTATCAAGTTTATTTGTATAGCAAGAGTTATCAGTGATAAGCCGTTAACTGCATGTAATGTTTCTATAGAACAAGACTTCAAATATTTCCCCCTTGGGGGAGAAAACAGATGAAGCCGAACAATTTCAGCCCTGTACAAGCCATCAGTTTGATCAAGTCCTCCCAATCTGTTTCACTTAAGGAGAATAAACTCGTCTTTGTCGTTGAGATCGCCTCCGTTTTTGGCGATAAACGTAGCGAGACCTTCGCGCAAACTGTAAGATTAAAGGGCCTCGCAGGGGCCGCGTGGCTTTCTCCGCCGACGGGAGGCGTTGAGGAAATAAAGAAAAACAAGGCTAAGATCTCCCTCATCCCTCTCTCAGTCACCGAGCCAGAGAGCCGCTCAGCCGCACCGCGTCAAACAGAAAGAGTGAAAAAGGATGGGAATTAGAACGAGGAATGATTTAAGGGAGCGAGGCAGCGCCGTGCCCACGGAGGCCTTGTGCCTACTGAGCGTGCCCAATCAGTGGCGGGGACTGAGGCGTGTTGGATCTATAAGCAAAGTATTTATCCTGCCAGAGACCCTGAGAGATTAGCCTCAGCAAAGTTGATTTATATCGACACACGGCCATCCTTTACCTTATGCTACAGATATCCTCTCTCTCTCTACTCCTTCGCTCCCTGCGGATTGTGTCTGTCAGTGGGCCCTGATGCCCAGTTAGCCTCCAGCTATGATATTTGATCACAGTAACTACAGACTCTGTCACCTCCATTTCTTTTCTGTTCAGATACATTATATTCAACGCTGCTGCCGGGACGCGGACGTATAGAAGGGCTGCGGGGGGAATCATATGGTGATGGATTAAAACGAGCCGGATGAATGCGGCATCCTCGCCGTCTGACGAGTCGGTTGTGAGTTTATTCTGCCGTTTGGACAGGCTGTCTCTCCGTATAAACAAGGCGGTATGGAACACACCGCAGCGATCGGATTAATCAGATTTTAACCGCGGTTACATAAACCTCTGAAGGCCGACGGTTACATAACGCGTTCTTAGATGTACAGATAAAGGCAGAGGACTTTGTTTGATGTTGGATTTTGAAGAACGATGTTTTTTATTATTGTTATTGTCAGATATGTCTTTGTGTGCTTTTTGTTTTGTACAATGCAGAAACCTTGCAAAAGTATTGGCACCCCCTGAGCTTTTCCAGATTTTGCCTTGTTTACAACCACAAACTGATGCACTGCAAAAAACACAAAACCATAGCAAATGTTTGCCTAGTTTCAAGTGCAAATATACACTTGAAACATAGCAAAACTAACTTAGAAATAACTTTTGAACAAGGCAGAAGAGCTAGTTATGAGTCAATAATTTCTTAGATTTGATTTTTAAAAGTATAGTTCTGCTGGCAGACTCTATCACTTATAACATTTTAAAAATGCCTTGGATGAGCAAGTAGTGGGCAGTTGCTTGGATTTTGTCATCAACCTTTATGAAAACTGTTAAAAATTGCAACTATCAATTAATTTATGTAAGTCTATCACATAAAATTATTGTAAAATATATTAAAATTTTTGCTTCTCTTTTGATAAAATGCAGAAAAGTTAAAGGATTGTGCATATGAATGCTTTCACAAAACAATGGCTGACTGTTATGAGATTATGGTCTCAGTATAGCGTCAATCTCTGTAAATCAGCTTTCTTTTTCAAATGCTGACCCCTCGTATTTTTACAAAAGTGACCTTTTCATGTCAATTACAGTTCGACCACTGTCTAGACATCCGTTTATGTAACCTTGGATACTTTCTCTCCAGGCCAGAGAAGAAAAAATTTACAGCGATAGAACTTATAATGAAATGACTAGAAAGGAAACAGAGCTATGCATTGTATTAACAATCACTTGTCTGAGACATTCTTGTCTGTAGATCATGATCTTCTGTTCTACAGACTAGCTGGAATAAGCTGCAGTGAATTAAGAAGTGGTTCAGAAATCTGCCACCTGAACTCTGGGAGTGGAGAAAACTTCTCACAGACACTGGAGAGATTCTCCAAGTAAACTATTTCAGGCCACATGTTTTCTGGTTTTATGGTGCTAAGTGACAGGGAGCAAACCTAGCAGATGGATATTTATAGCGACCCCCCACAAATATTTGCACATCTGGTAAAGATGTGTACAAAATCTTTATAATAAACTGTTGCTATGGAGAATTGGTGACCTCCAGGATGCCAATCCTAACTGCAGTTCTCCATCAGTGAGTTTCTGATAGACATGCATATTTTTGCCATTCTCGCTCTATGTGAAGAGAGAAGAAACTAGAGTGGCACAGTTTAAAGTGTTTTCAACTCCTAAATCATTCTCAGTAAGGGCAGGTCTGTGTTTTTTGTAGTAGTAGTAGTTTCCTGATGTATGTAAATAAATGTACATTTACCTTCCAAGAATTCCACGCTCTTGTCATTCCATCTTGAAGAGTAACCAAATAAATTCAACATGAAGCAACAAAGCATAAATACCACACCAAAAAGTATGTGCATTTATTAAATTAGCACAGTTTAAAACGGAATCTAAATGATTAAAAGCTATAAAGGGACTTGAACATTTGAAATCTGAAACTTTCATGATGGAAATCGATTTACTTTTCAATCTTTCTTCTTGATTGCTTTTTTTTCTCATGTTGCTTCTGTTATCCGTTAGCATTTCTTATACTAAAGCTATGAGAAGTAGAAATGGTTTATTTGTAACGAACACATATGGGTTGGCACGAATACACAGAATGGCTTCAGCCTACACCTCTTCAGTTTACCATACCATACCATACCAAATTTATTTATAAAGCACTTTAAAACAACCACAGCTGATACAAAGTGTTGTACAATAAAACACAACATAATAAAATAAAATTAAAAAAATTAAAAACTCTTACAGTTTAAAAACAAAAACATACACTTTAAGACTAGATCCCGCTGGAGTTAAAAGCCAAGTAAAATAAATGGGTTTTAAGACGAACTTTAAAAGTGGACAGTGAAGGGACCTCTCTGACCTGCAAAGGCAAGATTTGTGCAACAATTGTGAATAATTTTTATTCGACTTTATTTGAATTTGTTTATTTGATTTGCAGTGGGAATGTTGATTGACAACTAATATTGTTTTGTGGCTCTTTGAGTGTTTTAGATTGAATAAAACGCAACTATAACAATGGATGGAGTCATACATAGTCTAAGAAAGAATCTACTGTATCTGACATAAAATAATGTCAAAGACACCAACCCAAAAACTTAAGATATTGCCACTGTCATAGCATACTATATTATACATTTTATTGTAAATCATCAAATACATCGGTTGCTTTGACTTAAAAAACATTCCGATTTTTCAATCTATTCAGCGTAGCCACTTTCGTGTGCAGTTAAAGCTCTGAATCCACTGAACAAGTGCAGCCAGTGCAAGAAGTAAAGCTTCCCCTTCAGCTGATTTACAACCCATTGTCAAGTTTAATGTTATTAACAATGCATTATAGTTGGATTTGGACTAACAGCGAGTGGGATGTGGCCAATCATGTGAGCCTCTATTTGCCCTCACTTGAAGACCCCCACCCTCTCATTGTGGCTGTAATTGGCTGAGCTCAGACAAATACCCTGTGACAGCTTAAAGCAGCAGACAAGTTGGCACATTATGCTAATTATGAGGAGTCATTACATGTTTAAGGAAAATGGCTGGTGGGCTCAGAGGGAGGTAGGAGGATGTCGTCAGAAGCAGTATCAACACATGCTCTGCCCATTAGACGTCCGGTCTGATGATCCCCTCCTTCCCTCGCCTGCCTCTTTAGCTGCATTCAGTCGTCGCCGGCAGGCGAAAGCCCGCAGCTGTCTGGTCTGACCCAGCCTGGAAAACACGACCTGGCAGCAGCAAACGGTCATGCGACAAAAATACTGGCAACCGACGGTCTGCACATTGAAACAGGATGTTTTACACCACTGTATAATGAGGTTTTCCAGAAATTCAGGGTAAAAGTAAAGAGGTCTTGTCATGTTGGTAGCTAAAAGTGGGAAGAATTTTCTCACATCACACGGTCTGGTTTCTGTAAGAATTTACAAAAATGGGTGGTATGTACATAATAAACATTCAATGAATTAATCTCATGGTGAATTAAAGTGAGCTTGATCATTTCTAGTTGGACAACAATGGTTGAAGAATATTGAACATTTTATGTGTTTTTTAAAAGTCTTGCTGTAATGTTGTGCCACTCAAGAATCCAAAACCTCGTACTGTCAGGTCTTTTTGAGTTGAATATTTCGTTGCATCCGTTTATGGAAAGAAAGGTTATGACTGGGATTTGAATCAAAAATGCTCTTCTACCTTTTGGATGTCTGTTGGTTGTAGCAACATTGCCATGAATTGGGTCAAAATTTAAATGAAGTTCATGTTTAACAGACGCAGTAATAGATCCACACACACACAATATGGGCTCAGATGTTGAGTTCAACTTTGTATCCTATAAAGTTTTACAATGTGCATAAAGTGAATGGATTCACAACCAATAAAAAAGTGTTTAAAAACTTCTGTTTGTGTCTCCAAAACTTGGGTTTGGATGTGAGGTGCAAACACAGCAGAAAACTCTCAGTTTTGCAAAATCTCTGAGTTATTTTTGACAGGTCTAAGTATCCTGTGACAGTGTGAAGGTGTTTTCTGTCCACACAGCCGCGTATGCACTCTGGAAATTATGAAACTACCATAAACAATAAACTAAAGGCATTACACAGTGAATTAATCTGATTGCAAAATGTCTAAATTGGAGAGGAGACACCTTTTCTTCAGTTCCCATGACACTGAGGGAAATGAGACGATATCTGAAGTCCCCCTCAGCCCCCACAGAGACAACAGGTAAAGTGGGTAATGAGCAACAGACACAGTATTCACACAGACCGCCTCTCATGTTCCCACACAGGCAAAGAGCATTCATCTCTCACTAATCTAACCACAGGGATCCCTCACAGTTATGGCCCCAAATAGCAGGAGCTGTCAATACAGACAAGGTTACTGAACTCGGGGTCATAACAAGCTAGACCCCTACCACCTACCACAACATGCACACTCTGCATCCACATAAATACAAACAGTCTGCCCAGCGCAGACCATATATAATGAATGTGATTTTTTAAAATACTTGAAAAGTTTGGATCAATGTGAATGTTTCATTCTGGGCACGGCAAAAGCATGAATCCTCCCCTAAACCTTTTCATGCTTGGTCATGTATAAACTCAAAATTTTATGTAATTTATTGGAATTTTATGTGTTAGACCAACGAGAGGAAGTAAATACGTGGGGCTGGACGATACTGCTGAAAAACATATCCCGATATAAGCGTTTCGTATCAGTCAATAAATGATTATTGATCTGTTGTTTTCCAACATATCGACATCCATTGATCTAAGCCAGTGGTTCTTGACCTTTGAGGTACTGGACCCACCAGTTTCATGTGCACATTCACTGAACCCTTCCGTAGTGATAAATGAAATATGATTATCTTCCCCTAAATTCAAGGCATAGGGCTGAACCAACTAAAGTCTAGTTGGATCACCCCTAGATTACTAAGTCTTCTTAAAAGGTAGAGTCTCTGAGAACAGTTCTTCAAAGTCAGTGTTTTCAGCAAAGTTGAGCTGACTGTCCAGGAACGACTCAAGGTATTTAAAATTTACCACAGTTTCAACAGGTTGGCCATTGAGAGAAATTGAAACAACTTTAAGGTCTTGTTTAGATCATTTAATTAGCTCTACATTCTTACGAGAATGAAAAATTAGTAATAAATAATAAAGACTTTGCGGTATTCTTATTTAGTAATGTAATTATATTAGTTGTGTTACCACCCCCCACGCCACTAGAGGCAGTAGCAACCCAGAAAAGATGTGACTAAGGAGAAGAATTAGAAGTACACCGAAAGCTACAGAATTTGGTTAAAACTGTGAGCTTTGCTGAAGTAAATAAAGACACAAGTTCAAATCCATGCTGAGAGTGAAACTCCTTCAATCCGGGCTCCTCCACAGCTCTGATTGGCTAAGCAATGTAACGTGATCCTCTGCAGCAAGTGATGGCAAAGCGGGGCGTCATCACGACTTTACACAAGTGTGTCTTTACCTCCGTGGCAGAGGCTCCGCCGAACCCCTGAGACCGACTAACCGAACCCCTGGGGTTCGACTGAAACCAGGTTAAGAACCACTGATCTAAGCACATCCTCAGCTTTGGTTGTGTTTTCAGGATCATTTTCCTGACTAAAAGGCTTGAAACTCCCTGCTTCATTTCTAATCACGTAAAGCCTCTAACAGGTTTCCCTTCAAGGTACTCCAGTGTTTACCTGCATCCATCTCATCACCCAAAACATTCTTCCCTGTCTCTGCTAAAGAAAACAATCTTTCTTTCCCACAATCTTTCTCAGTAGAGATGCTCTTATCAGGTCATGTCCGATGCCATTTTTCTGCAAGGCTGAAAAAACTGCAAACAGGACTTGTTGAGTCTCTCTTTTAACAATGGCATTGTTGTCAAGTGTCAGCTTTGTATGACTAATAGCTTCTCTGTCAGTAGATGGGAGCTCCTCCAGAGTCATCAGGGCCTCTTGGATGCATTTTTGAGTAATGCTCTCATTGCCCAACCAGTAGCTGGACAGCCACGGCTTCTTGGTTTTATTGTTGGGTTGATGGTTTTCACTTCGCTCCATGAGATGTTCATTGCTTAGAAATATAATTTTAAGTCCAACCCTGTGATGGCTGCATGGTGCTACCTCGCAAGTAAGAAGGTCCAGGGTTTCAATCCTGGCCTGGATGGTAGATGAAGTTCACATTTTCTCCCTTGGCATGAGTGACTTCTATCTGGTTAACAGAGGTGGACAGATTGATCCAAGATATCAATAATAGCTATACCAAATACCAAATGCATTTCACTTTTCATAGGTAAAAAGTATATAATTTTCCTTTCACTTCGGAACTTTACACTTCTTGTTTTTCTCACTTAAAATCCCATGAAAATACAAAAAAGTTATTTTCCCATCGTATTGTGACTAAATGTGGCAACTTCCAAGCTGCTGCTTCCCAGAGTCTGATACTAATTGAATTTCATCATTCATATTCCAAACTCTGCTGCAGTACAAGTGCTTAATCACTCATTTTCATAGAAACAAAACTGTTTGGGTGGAATTACCATGGGAATTTCACTGATGAACTCAGTAAGCTCATCTTAAGCAAAAATCGGAATGTACACAGAAAGTGCTTATCAATGTTTTTTCACTCCATAATTGAGATTAAATTAGAGAATAAAAAAAGAAAAAGCAATAAGAAGACGAATCATCAAGCCGATAATAGGATTATTGTTGTTTGTTGTGTGTTTGCTATGGATGGCGGATTAAAAAGAAAAACCAGGGTTAAACGCAGGGAAGATTAGCACAGCCTGCGTAGTTATCGCCCTACCGTTTCATAAAATTAGCAAACGCAACACACTGAGAGCTCATTTGCATGAGGAGATAACGCTGGCATTGTTGTACGAGTGTTGCCGCTAATTAGAGGTTGTGCGAATACTGTTATGATGAATTAAACCCTTCATCATTAACACTGAGAAAAAAACTCACAAATGATTGGACGAAGGGGGGATAGCTGAAACGGGAAGCTTGAAAGAGTATTTACAGGGTGTCAACTTGACTGACACTCCCCCGCTAGGAAAAAAAAGAAAGGAGTCTTGGGAGGGGCGGCTTTCCTTTTTTAAACATTATCCAAGTCAGTAAAGCCCCAGATTGAAATATTATGGGTTTTAATAAGACTTGTGGGGGTGTGACCTGCCTCGGTGCAATGGGTTGTGTGTGTGTGTGTGTGTGTGTGTGTGTGTGTGTGTGTGTGTGTGTGTGTGTGTGTGTGTGTGTGTGTGTGTGTCTGCCTTGTGGATTTGGTTGGTATCCGTATGGAATTACTCATTTGTGCCTCTGTGAGTGATGTGTATGTGCCTTCCTGCTCCGTACTGTATGTGTGTTTGCATTTATCTAAAGTGGTTAATTAAATAGCAGAGTGGAATTGTCATTTAGTTTTAATTACATGCCATAAATGAGGAGAGCAGCCAACTCGCTCGCCTTCTCTCTGTGAACCGGTCCTTCAAAAACATCAGTGAATAAAGCCTAACACACTACTCAGTTCGAAGTTACGCAATCTAACGAAGAGGAGTGGAGAGCGGCGGTGGTGGGTGGGGGTAAAAGAAAAGGGAGATGGTGCTAATTAAAGTCAGCTCTCTGTCAGTTCTGGTGGATAAACACTTCAAGAAGCTTTGCAGATAGATGAGAGATGCCTTTGTGTCAGGGAAATCTCTTACGTGGAAACGTGTTCTGGAAAGGGTGACAATCCCCAGGGAAGACGACGTCTGATAAGAACCTCATCTTAATTTTTTTTTAAAGCCTAAACAGGCCTTATTAAGGACCAATGTCCTATAGATCTGCCCTTCATTGAGTGAAATAACAAAACAATGACTGGAAAAAGTAGAACGTAATCACTTACATATTGAAGGGGGATTATTTAAAATATATTTATATTTGAATATTTATCATGAAGTAAAAGTTTAGTGCATATTTTTGTGGAGGCCTTTATTTTGTACTTGTTAAATTGCTGAAGGTTTCTAATCTTACTTAATGTTCTGTGTCTCACCAAAGAATTTACATAACTTGAACCTTTTCACTCTGCGTTATGCTACAACCACAAGCATCAATTAATTTTCTTTTAGAATTTTATGTGATAAAGCAACACAAAATATTTCTGAATTGGGTGGTACAGTTTTAAAATTTGTATATATAAAAAATAAAATCTGAAAATGTGAAATGCATTTGTATTCATTCCCCTCAACTAGGATTACACAAAATAGATCCCGCAAATTGGGAGGAGATATAAGTGTACTCATTACTGTGATGCCCCAAAATAAAACCAACTAATTACTTATCAGAAGTTAAGTGATTAGTTAATAGAATCCACCTGTTTGTTATTTAATCTTTAGTGAATAAATCACATTGTAAAGAACATAGCAGCCTGGAAGAAAGTTATGGGCAAGTGGAAAGAATCTGCCACAACTGCAAACTGACCAAACTGAGGCTGGACAAAGAGATTGTAATGAGAACCAGCTAGCTCTGGGTGAGCTACACAGCTCACCCAGCTCAGGTGGAAGAGAATTCTTTGTTTTGCACATTAATTCTTAACATAAAACACGATGGTGGCTCATCCCATAATGCTGGTGCAGGGAAAGCATTCAAAGTTAATGGGAAGGTGAATATAAAGCAAGTGTAAAAGAAAATGTTAGATGGGAAGGACTTGATACAGCCTTAAACATCCAGCCAGAGAAATTGTGAAATGATTTAAAACAACATTTTACAGCCCGGTTAAAGTACAGGCCTAAATCCAGGTGAAAATCTGACAAGACTGAGATGAATGTTCACAATCCACAGTGCACAGTGTAACCCAGTGTTAAAAACACAAGTAAAATGAATAGATGTTGATTTAATATCTTATTCTACAACGAGATTAAAAAGTAATAAAGTTTAAAAAAGAATATGTTTGTAAATATGTTCATAAATATTGATAAAAAAAAGTCCTAAAAATCTTTTAAACCTGTGAAATATCCTTAAATGATTGCATTTAGTGACAGTTTAAACAACCAATAACTGGCACCGTTCATTTCACATCAGCCAATCAGGTTGATTGTCCCGCCCCTTTAACTGCAGCACTGAGCTTTAGCTCAGATTGCGTCTAACCAGAGGTATTGAGTGCAAGAGAAACTGGACAGAGGGGAAGAAAAGTTCAAACAGGAGAATTAGGAAATTGAATCTAACTGTAGCAAAGAATAACTAAAGGACAGAACTAAAATAAAAACAAACAAGGCTGATCCAAACAAAATGAATGAGAAAAGATAATAAATTAGAACTAAGAACCCCAAAAAAACACAAACTCAGAACAACCCATGATCCTGATATTAGGTCATAAACTTAACTCATAATAGTCTTTAAAAGGATTTTAAAACTGAGTTGGTGAAGCCCACAGAAACCCTGAACTAGTGACTTGCGTCCGTGTTCTGTGCTGCTCTGACTCCTACCGCCCAAATGAGCAACATCCTTTAATGTTACCAGATATTTCTTGAACGTCACAAGTATCTCTTCACATGTCAACTTAGGTTAATGACAACGTAACCTCTTTCACATTCCCAGGCGCTGATTTTTTCCCAGTTTGTCTGCACTGGTCTGCTGACGTTATCGTGTTAGTTCCCGGTCAGCAGACACAGCCACTCCCGCACTTGTTGTACATGTTGCTGGTGAGTCGAAATGAGAAGTGGCTGCGGTTCTGAGGGGGCCTCCATGCCTGCGGGCAAAGCTGACCCCACTGTCCTCTTCCGACTGTCTGTGATGCGGCGCAGATCTTGGCTTCGGGCTACAAACATACCAGGGTGGAATGGATGGATGTGTAAAGGGGGGTGGGAGGCGGAAAAGCTACAAGGGGGCAAGGGCTTAATTTGCCCGTTTTGTCACCAACTTTAAAAAGGGAGATCCTCCGAAGTGGAGCATTATCCGCTGTGCTTAATCCCACTCTGTCCTGGCCAACGAGGGGCTAAATGGGGAAAAGAGAGGCAACATGTTGGGGTCGCTGGGAAGGTTTTCCCTGAGGTGTTGGGAATATGTTGACTGGGTTACTTTGCTGTTTGCATTCTCCACTCAGTAAAATAAGCAGATCATCCACTCTTCAGTAAAAATGTTGTCTTTTCACATCGGCTTACTCCTTGTAGGTAGGGTAACACCAACCTCCACCAATCAGAAGCCACGAGTTGGGGTTCTCCCAATATAGCTCCTATTCATTCTTAGTCACTGGAATCTATTTTATTTGTCATTATCCTCTAATTAAATAAAATTTCTTCAATAGTCCATCAAGTTAAAATAAACTTGTATTAGTTTAAAATTAGTTTAAAATTTCTGACCGGTGTCAGAGTCTGGTCCGCATTGCCGGCAGTAAGTCGGGCTCGTTTTCGGTGAGAGTTGGACTCCGCCAAGGCTGCCCTTTG
>CAEGAF010031668.1:0-36502 GCA_903067075.1 Micropoecilia bifurca | reverse complement strand
ACTTCCAGAAAACTGTAAAACAGCTGAAACACTGAGTGCCTTTAAATCTCAAATTAAAACCCACCTGTTTAGAGTTGTTTATGGATAAACTGAATGTTTTAATTTTAATTAGGTTTTTATCTTTTTAAATCTTTTTCAAATTCTCTGTCTCCTTCTGTTTCTATATTTTTCTCATCTTTTTTTTCCTTTTCCAAAATCTCTGCATTTTTATTTTAAATTGTGAAAAGCACTTTGACATGCCTTGCTGCTGAAATGTGCTATACAAATAAATGTGATTGATTATATAGAGCAGGTACTCCAAGTATTCTCGATTCGATTGGAGACCAAAATTATTGTGGTCTCGTTCAGCAACATCCAGTAATTTTGGTTATAATTTTGCCCTTTCAAAAATTTTGTATTTTGAGATAAGGTCATCTTGGTTTGATTAATTACACTTGTTAATCACATTTATTCAATAGTTAAACTCAGGGATGTAGTTAGTTGTGCCAGCATGGTTTCCTCCCTGTTTATGTTTAGCTTTATGTTTCCCCTTCTTTGGATTTTGTACTCAGATTTTATTTTTGCTTCTTAGGAAGTTTGATTTATTTTTATAATGGCCCCTCCAAACTATCCCACATCCTTGGCTTAGAAAAGAAAAGAAAAACATCTGCAGATAAAGTTCCTACACTTATATCTGCAGAAGCCTAAAGCATCATGCTGCAGGACAGGACAATTCCCTGCAGGCTTCCCAGAAACATTTGATGCAACGCTGCGCAGATCAGTGCTGCAGCCAGAGGAGTGAGATGAAACACACAGCAGTCATTAAAATAAAGAGAAGGGGAGGAAAGTGAAGAAAAGTTTGGTTAAAGGAAACTACTCCTGTTAAGAGCGATAACTCTGTAACAAGTCTGAAATGTGACAAAATAAGAGATCAGGAAATACAGAAAGAATGGTAACGAGACAGCAAAAGGAAGGATTTTAAATGTTGGAAAGGGAAGAACTTTGAAAAATCAAGCCAACTCTTTCCACAACTTGAATCAAACCAGTCTTATTTTTTTCTGCATATCATCTGGGTAGCTGATAAAGTTTAGGGTATCAAGATATATTTGTTTACAAACTAGCAATATTAAGTACACTATCTTTTATTCTTAAAATGTTATTTTAGATCTTTTGAATCTCAGATAAATGGAAATTATTTACTTACCACATGCCGACAGAAAAGAAAGAAAGAAAAATCATTCCAACCAACAATATGATTCCTAATAAAACTGTTTTTAATCCAGCCTTTGTCATGTTTTCAATTTTGTCCGAAGTATTTTTGTAAGGAATACTTGTGGTGAACCAAAATATAAACAAAAGGTAAGATAAATCATTGCCTGAAGAATTTGGGGAAAAAAGCAATATAAATGGACAAAAAATAGGAAGACAACTGAAACCTACACAGGAAAACAGAGCCAAACTGCTCAAATGATGATTGCTGTAGTGGGAACAGATTAGACTGATTATCTAAAGGTGAAACAGCTGTGGGGAAGCATAAACCAGGTAGCTGACTGGATAAATAGCAACACACAAACAGCAGACAATCATTGGATAAATAATAATTAAACAAAACATAGTTAAACATCAAAGTAAAAAGTAATGTGGAGCAGGTGAAACAGAAAAAAATAATCAAAGCAGCTGAGTTGGAGCAACTGCTTTGAGTTACAATTTTAAAACCTTATGTAAATGTACAAAAACAAAGTCCTTAAACTTGAGATGATTTTATAAAAAAACACAGAAAGAAGATAATATTTGCTCCTGAAGTTAAATGTTAGAGTAACATTTAGAAACACATATACAAAGGTTTGCTTCTTGTCAGTTGGGAAACCACATATTTGTTTAAAAATGCTGATTATGCAAGTCAATGTTGCTACTGGGTTTGTCTTTCACAGCTGCATCTAAAATAGTGACTCAACATTAGTTAGAGCCTCCTAAATCACCAGTGAAGGTTTTCCTCATTTACATCATCATCACTAATTATTAATGTTGTGAGGCTAAGAGTGGATCTTTATGCAACAATGCCTTCTGAGCCTCTTTAATCCCACATCGTCTCCTGTCAAACATTTTGGCTCTTTGACCCAGAAGAGAAATGTGGCACCTCTGGAAGTGAGGCAAGAACAGCAGATTCTCCTTTAATACCAGGTACCACACACACAAATGGGTTTCTAATCACTTAGGGTCTGAAACTGAGGCGATTAGAACAGCAGCTAATGGGAGGCTTGTGAGAAAATCTGAATTTTCTCTCTCATTAAGACCCACAGAGGGAAATATGTCAGTTTGCTGCTTCCTCAACAATGGGCTGCGTCTTCTTAACAGCTTATGTAACAGCAAACAAATTGTCAAATACCATTTTTCGTTGCACATTGCAAAATTCCAGAAATTTCCTCAGTGTGGGTGACGCTTTTCAATTAAAGAGAAGTACTGTCCCCCCCCCACTTCTGCTCATGGTGAGTCACCCACCATCTCTGCAGGAAATTATCATCCTCTTAAACAGAAAACACACATTATGCTCTGCTCATCCTGGCTCTTGGAGTTTTGAAATGGAAAACAGCTTTCTAAAGACGAGGGGAAAAAAAGAGCTGAGGATCTTTTAAGCCGAACGTCCGCAGGGAAGCTCTCCTTATCTCCCTGTTCTCAATAAAGGCTGCATGCTCCAGACAGCGCCGACAGAGCTGCCTGCTCGCCCAACTTCAAAATATTTCAGCTCCGTCCAAAACAACATTCTCAGAGGAGTCCAGAGTAACAGCGGGAAGCAGATTCATGCCTGGACTTTTAACTAAAATCCTGTGGAATGCAGGACAACACTCACTGTTGAATAGATGTTTTGGCGCCTATAATGTAAAATTTATTAAAAGCAGGGTATGTGTAAGAAGATATGTGCGCCATTTAAAAATTCACAGTATAGAAAATAATTTACAAGTTTAAAGTTTAAATTGTTGTGCTAGAGATGGAGCAAATAATGAGGCATCTGTTTCTGCCCAAATAAGAAATTAATTAGATGTAATGTTCAATTTGTTGCTGCAAGAAAAAAAGAAAAAAAAAAGATTTCTGGGTCAGATTTATAAAAGTTCTGTTAAGTTCTGCAAAACAAAAAAAAAATCACAATCCTGAAATCCAAATGTCATCTTCAGCAATGAAACAAAGCAAATGCTCAGATTTGTCTTTATATCTTGATATTTTTAGTTAGATTGTTTTGACAAGATTCTATAACCTTAATTCTACATTACAATGAACAAATAATACTATAAAATAATTTGTTCTTGTGGACTCTCTTTTGCTTTTGCTATGTAGAGTTTAGCAGAATTCCAGTCAGCAAAAGAAGTAGGACCCACAACATCTTTTGTCTTTTAGCTTGGCTTCGTTCTAAAAGACTAACTACACTGTTAATGTTCTTTTTCTTTACAACACTTTGCACAGTCTGTCCAAATATTCTTTTATGAACTTGCTTTGGGCTGTGGATGTTATTTTTACATCACTCATCAGAGCTTCAGAAGAAATTTTACAGTAGTAGTTGCATGAGCAGGTTTCAATCTAAATATTTATTTTGAGTAAAATTACACAGCAGACTCAAACTACATATATAATATAAAACTGTGTTCTGTAGGAGGAATTAACATAAAGACGATAGCTACCTGAGCGACCTCATCCTCTTGTGATTGTCCTATTCAATTGTTTCTAATCTGTGGTGGGCGAGTAATTCAGGTTCAATGCAGAGGTGCTATTATTGTACATCCTGGATCTGAAAAGCCTGCATTACGTGTGTAAAAAAGCTGTTTCACCTCATTGTCGTCATTGTTGTTGCAATTGTTGTTTGTTGAATTTGTGCCATCAATTTGTCCCATTATTTGTTTGTCTGGGATGATAACGAGCACAAACTGGGTCATTTCAGGAAAAAGAGAAGGTGAGTGGAAACATATTGGTGCAGCAGTTGAGGAAAGGGGACAGTTCAACTTTCAGAAAAATGATCTTAAAAGAATTATAAACCAGGCCAAAAGCCACATGTACAAATGTATGCAGCAACTTAAAAATAAATGTAAGCATTCACACTGTCCATGTCAACCAGTTCATTTGCCAGGCATTGTGCTGTTAGCGGAATACATCGGTCCACATTAGCGACTGCTTACCCCCAGGTTAATGATAAGCTGCGTTCAGCTGTCCATAAGCACAAGCACAGACGTGATTTTATTTCCTCTTAGTCCAAAAGACTTTCCTCTCATTGTTTCATTAGGTCATGAGGAACACTTGGGTTGCTTGAGGGAGTTTTTTTAAGACAATTAACAAGAACATGGAAACAAGAAGAAAACCAAGCAAGCCGGAAATCTCAGCCTCAGAACCTACCTGTTGTTTATTTGGCTTGAATGTACAATCTAGTTCAAGTTTTTAAAAAGCAAGCCGTCAGTTTAATATATCGTAACAAATTTTCTACTGTCTAGGGTGACTCTTGACGTGAGAAATGCTTTATGAAGTTCTAGCTGATGTGAGTTACAGAGACAAACTCATCATTCCTTTCACAAATGCTTCCACAACAACCTCTCCATTGTAATTATTTGTCATAAAAACAGTCTAACTCTAAAATATCCAGATATGATCCTATTAAAAACAACATATATTACAGCACTAACTGCTTTATTAAATCTTTAAAGAAATGTTTGTGTGTTGTGTCGCTGCGCGGTTCAGTTGGAAGAGCAACCATTTGCAGTGGTTGTGGTGTTTGGTATGGTTGTCTTTTGGGACATTTGCTGCATGTCTCCCACTTCTGCCACCATTTTTCATATCAAATTACAGTTCAATAAAAACCACCAGTCCAAATAAAAATGTTCCAAAGTGAAAAAATTTAGAATTTGTTAGTGTCATTCTTTTCAACAGCTACCATGCAATTGTTTACAATGCAACTTCACAAACTTTGTGAATTACATCTGAATCTTAAATACAACTTAAAACAGATGTAATTTATTTTTAAAAAATTTCATCTTTATTTAAGTGTTTATTGACCAAATAAGATGCAAACCAAACACTTTATTTAATAATCTATACATTTTGAGTACCTGAGAAAGACAGACTGGAGACCTGGTGAAAATAAATGGGAAACGAGAAATTGAACAATCTGACAAATTAAGGAAGGAATTAGAGTCTCTGCAGGTTTCCACGAGTCTATTAACCTCTCAGATGTAACAGAACTGCCAGAGCAATACGAGAGTCTTCATGCATTTATTCAGCAGCATTAGATCTCGTTACAATATGACTGCTCTGATTAAGAGGTGTCATTTTCTTCCACCAAGACTCAGTCACACACGCGTCTGTTTTATGACAACTCTGAAATAACTTCTCCAGTCTGTCTCTGTTTTGACCTGGAGATGAGAAAATGAGTGTATAATAACTCAGATTTTCTACATCATGGGCGAAACATAACATGTTTTAATGTTGACACTGATGTGTAAATTGGGCAGATGAATGTTACAGAGCATTGGACTCCAGTGCCTGCATGTATCATACATGGTGCATTCTGTGATAAAAAAAAATCAATCAATCAATCAATCACATTTTATTGTATAGCACATTTCAACAGGAAGGCACTTCAAAGTGCTTTACATCACATCAAACAGAAAAATTGCGTTTAAAATTGTGAGATCATGAGTAACTCAGTCTTAAACATTTCCTTTAGTTTTACTGTTTACATGTCAAATGTTTAGATTGAAGCAGAAACGTTTAGATGTTTTCAGATAAAAGCATAGAATGAAAGTATTTCTCAGAATGTTTGATGTTGATGAAAAACATACGCAGAATTTATGGAGTTCAAATCCTGATTAAAGGCGTTTTAGAGGGACTTCCAGCTATCAAAGCATCCCACTTGTCAGCCTGTCCAGGAAGGTTCACTCTGTTACCATATTAGAGGTTTTTCCCTTGTTGTTACTGGATGTGGAGAGTGGCCCTGATGTGTCCTTAGAGGTATTTATTCTGTGAGTGGTACTGGAGAATGTAGTCGCGATTCATCTGGTACCTTTGTTGCCAAAGTCTAAGCTGTTCCTACAGTGCGTTAAACTCTGTCACAGCTGCACCTAATCACTGATACTGTTTTTGAAGTTTGTGGAAAAGATCTCAATGCGGAGTTGTGAAAAGGTGTGTCTGTGGTGGTGAGGGCGTTATTGTGTTCTGTTCTGGAGAAGAAAGAGCTGAGCAGAAAAGGAAGCTCTTTAGTTCAGATATGTTCAAACTCACAAATGCATATAGTGTTTATGCACATCGTGGAAGAAAGAACAAGATCCTGTATTTCCTCCATCTTCCAGGTTGGAGCTTATAGGAGAGTCAGTTAAAAGGTTTGGACATTGGATGTCTTCCTATGTATGTGTGCATGGGAAAAAAGGAAAGATGATGTGAAGTAGTTACAGGTTATAAAGGTCTGAGTTTAGGGAGAAAAATCTGTGGTAACAGAATTAACAGCTCATCATACCATTGTTTTTCTTTCAACTGAGTTTTAAATTTATTTCTTAAATTTTAGACATGGATAAAAGACCTTAAAAATGAACATGTGAAGATAATAAATCCCCGTTAACCTCCATGCAGTTTAATTTTGTTCAGCTGAATGTTGTGATACTATGCAGCTAAAGGTAGATTTACCTGCCTTATTAGATTATGTTGCAGGCAGAACATTATAATGAGTATTAATTGTTCATATAAACATATAATTTAAGATGCAAATTCTCTAATTTCAACCACTTATGATCTATATCAAAGTAGTTAAATTATGACTGAAAAATATACGCAATGTGCTGCATTACTCAAATGCATAACTCAAAGAGCAGTGAGGACATATTATGTTGTTCAAGGTTGTTTATTCTGCGAAAAGGATGAAGAACGTACAGAGTGCTAAAAGAAAAAAAAAATTCATCTTTTTAAAAACCATACAGCAGATAGACATATAAATCAGTCCTTTTCAAGCTCATCACTAAGATGCAGATTTTTATTTCACTGACATTTGTATTTTCTGCTGAAGAGATTTAAAATTATCATTATCACAATACTCTACATTACAGATAGAAAAAAAAAAGTCCTTGGGAAGTTTTCACCGTTATCAATGCTGCTCCCCGTTTAGCACAAAAGTCCTTCCAGGTAGAAGATAAATGGGTTTTTTATTTTAAACATTTTCTTTGCATTTGAGCAAATATTTACATATGCAACAGATAAGTGATATATTCACACACATAAAGTTATAGTGCTTTACACACATAAGGCATGTGGATATGATTTTTTTTATATTGATTTCCAAAAGTTTTCTATGAAAAGCTGAAAAGTTTTTGCTGGTTGATACATAAACACTGAACGCACAACAGTACAGCAGCTGATCAGTGAACTTACAGTACATGTTGCATTTATCTGCTACTCATTGGAGATAAACTATCTTTTATTATTTGATATAGTTAAACCAACCTGTGAAAGTTAGGTACAAGTAATAATAAAAAAATTCAATTTAAAAAAATAAGACTTAGTAAAAACATTAAAACAAAAAATAATAAAAAAATAAAGAACAAAAAACTTTTCAAGCCACAGAAGAGCTACTTCATAATTTAGCATCATGTTTCCCAAAGTCTGAAACAGTTTATCTAGGTTTATTCTACAGTTTTAGGGCATTGAGCTTTTTCATCCACCTTCTGATCAAATCCTGGTTTGTCAAGATTTTAGAAAAAACTTTTACAACCTGCACCTGTAGATTGTAAATATTTGTCATCTCTGGTCAGGAAAGGTTTGAACATTGGTTGATTTTCAAAATCATTTTACTGCCTTCTCATGCATTTTCATCAAGACAGGTTTTATTCCCCTCATGAATCTCCTGTAATATTTCAAAGTTAAAGAGATAGTGAGGCTGATGTGACTGGGACAAACGATGCACAGCACAACCGGCACAAGGTTCAAGTTTGTATTAGATTTGCAGTGCAGAAAATCACTGTAACTGATGTTTGCACAAAAATAGACCGGAAAGGTTTCCTTTCACCACAAAAGTAAAGAACTAGAACATTTCTGAAAAAAAAGTGAGATGGAGGCAACATAGTTACTGCAACATGATTGCAAGAGTCAGATATATTAGTCCATCAATAAACAAAAAGCAAGATTCAGCTGTTTATGTGCATATTGATGGAGTCGGATGGTGAAAATAAGAAAACGAGGAGAAAAAGGAGGCAGCACAAGTTCATATCAGGGTGACAAGAATCAGAAGTCTGTCGCAGCAGGTTGCATGGTTATCCCAGAAAATATCACTGCTTACTTTATGACTTATATTTAATGATAACTAGAGATTTTCTTATTTTTAGATTTTAACTGTAAATGCCTAATAATCAATGTGAACCCAGATAAATAACAGGAGCCACACTGGTTGAACAATGATAACTCTCTTTGAGATGCATAAAGTGCACATCTGAAAATCATTGTACACCTCTGAAAATGGCTTGAACCAAAAACCTTCTGAATAGTTCAAGTTGAAACATAGAATAAGCTCAAGATCTGATGGCTTTGCTGAACAGCCAATGGTTAAAATCCCCAAATAGAAAAAAATATTAGCTGTAAAAGGAACCAAAACACCTGTTCAATATGTGACCTAAATAAAATTTAAACTATAATGGCAGTAAGAAATTCTTTTTAGTTTCACCAACATTTCAACATTGTAATATTAGACTGGAGGAAATATTACATCTTTTTAGGTCAGTAAGCATTAAGTCACTTGATTTTATGGATATTTAGCATCAATATATACAGAGTACAAAATATCCTAAAAATATCCCCCTAATCACAATTTGGTTTAACATATTTATCTTTAAAACATCTGACCAGAGATACATCGATGGATTTGATAAGCGAAGATAAAAAAGCACAATTACTGCACAAATAATGCAAGGTTTGGTTTATAATCCTTGATCTAAAACATTATTTTTTAATTTAAACTGCTCATTGTGTCACCAAAAACTGCCAAAGTAGTGCAGTTTTATTCAATAAGGCATAAATCAAAGTGCATTTTTCTTTTATCAAGGTTTTCTAAGATGTCAGAAGGAAATTAAAAACCACTCAAAGCTGCAAACTTGAAGACGTTTGGGTTGAGGTGAGAAACAATCAGAATCAGCTCTGAATCTGGGAGTTAAAACCAAAAACAACTATTGAGGTAGATTGATGTGTTGACTGGGGAATTTACATGGATAATTTTAGGCTAGGGATATAATAAATTGCCTCTAATGCTTTTTATCTCTTAAAAATCTCTTGAAGTCATCTTCTACTTTCAGGTTTTTATAATGACTTTTGGACTGAACTAATGGCTGTAATTAATTTAACGTGACACTCGCACATTTGTGACATAATTATATTAAAATACATATGCAACAGCAGCAAATAAAAACATAAAATAAAAACGGTTTAAACTGGCCTGAAAGGCCCAACAGTCTGTCCTACTGCACCATGTAGGTGTGGACAGTCTCTTCGTGTTTGACATTATTTCGTGCTATGATTTCTATGACGGCGATATAAGTTCCTAAGAGGAAGCCGACCAGCCCCACCACGCTGATGATCAGGTTCTTGATGGTCGCCAGTGGCGACAGACCCTCCGTGTGAAAGGCTAGGATCTCCAGGATGGGCGGGAAGATGAGAGCCAGGAAGCTGCTGCTGACCGAACCGACCAACGAGATGACGAGGTCCAACTCCGGGATCAGGATGGCGAGAGCACCTGGAGACCAGAGAGGGTACAAATGTGTTCAGACTGGGATTTAACTGAGTATTTAGGACTAAGATGATACTAGTATTTATGGTAACATTTTATTTGAAGGGGTGTGAATAAGACTGACAAGACACTGTCATAAACATGACATAGCACCAGTCATGAACATAAAGACTTTATGAATGTTTGACTGTTGTCATGAACTGTCATTTGGTAAATAATGACACTTTTAATGCAAAGTTACTCTAAATGTTGCATTAAAAGTCCATTAAAAATGCCAACTTTGCATGATTTTGTAAATTATGAGAATTTAATGCAAAGCTGGAATTTTTAATGGACTTTTAATGACACTTTTAAAGCAATTTTGCATTAAAACTGTCATTATTTACCGAATGACACTTCATGCCACTGTCATGAACACTTCTTTATGTTCATGACAGATGTTATGTCATGTTTATGACAGTGTCATGTCAGTCTTATGCACACCCCTTCAAATAAAGTGTTACCATATTTATCAGGATTTAAATAGATCAAATGCTGTTAAAAAACAAGAGTTCCGTGTTAAAACTGTAGCTTCCTAAGCTTAAATTCTTTATGTTCAGATGTAATTTCTGCCTCTCATGTATTTCCTGTGTAAGTGCAATGCCAGGCTTCTACAGTCAATCCGACTGACATTATCAGCCCTTATACTAATATTGACCCAGATGAGTTACATTCATCACCTCCTGCGGTTTTCATTTCTGAAAGCTCACATCTGCATTGACATCAGGCTTAATTGGTGATTTAAAAGTAAAAAGATCTACCTTAAAAAGGGGTTTTATCTGTGTGATCATATTTGTGAAAGAGGGGATGGTTCAGTTAATAAACATACAAATAAATTATGTTGCTTTTTACACAGCCTAAAGAATCCATTTAAAACTGGTTTTTTGCTTAATTATCTATATGCTGACTCAGCACTGATTCATGCCCCCTTCAGTTTTTAAGTGTCTGAATGAGTCATAGGTCAGAGTTAAAGCTCTGAAAATGAGTGAAAAAGCTGTCAAAGTTCAAAGAAAAGAGTTGAAAAGAGCTTCAGAAAGCATGAAAACAACTCTTGATCAAGACAACTTTAAAGAAAGAAGAAAGTCTTGCTGAAAGGCAAATGAAAAGAGAGGCGTGAACCAGACGTCTGCACATCACTGCTCTGATGTCATTTTGATGACAATAACGTTAACATTCAATTAAGACTTATTTACTCCGGTTGAGTTCTAAGCAAGTTCTTCAACACCAATAAAAAATTTTTCTTAAAATATTTTTAATTACATTTTCCCTGAACATAGCAGTTCTGCTAATGGCTTGATGCATAAATGCAGAAGTTCAAGTTTCAGAAAAAAGTCACAAATTAGCATGTCTTGCTAACAGCTTGCCACTCAGGCAGCACTGCATCCAAACACATCTCCTGTTTGGATGTGATGCCAGACAGGAGATGTTTGGCATCGTAGATTGGGGGATTCATGAAGCAGATTTTTCTAGTTGCTTTTTTCTGGTAAACCAGAGAAATTCACAGGTTGAACTACCAGGAGCTTGGTGCTGAACCTTGGTCCTAGGTCATATTTTAGGAGGACGCTCCTTGTCCCCTAACATGGACAAGGTTTGTTAATCACTGAAGTCTACCATCATTTGCTTTTAGTCTGACCTCCCAGTTAGGACCTGAAACCATCAAAGGTCTGCAACTCCAGTCCTGTAGAGCTACTGCTCTGTAATTTTTAGAGTGCAAACTGTATTTAATCCATTTTAAAACAAACTCTAGTTCATTTTCCTAGAAAGTGATTTGTTAGGGAGGGTGTGAATGTGAAACTGAACTCTAAGGTGGGCCAAAGAAATGAGCATTGCTCCGCGTAAGAAACTAGGTCTCAATTCAGTTGAAGTGATGCGGTCCGAATACACAGTATTCAAGATGACCAGAGACTGCTTAAAAAGCAGGAAGCAAAGCAGGACATTCTGGGTAAATACAACCAAAACAAACGCTGAAGTTTATAGTTTGTGGGAGAAATGGGTCGTGGTATTTTACCAAAGACAAAAGAAAAATCCTACAACCGCTGAAATCTGATGACACTCCATTTTTGTTTATATTTTATGACAAAGTGTCTTCTTCAGATGTTTTTGTGTCATTTCCTTCAGTGGTTCTTGGTGCAGCGCCATCACAGGCGATGGGGTAAACAGGTTACTCAAAAGGTTTGTTTTATTTGGCACAGAGTAGTTTGAAAATAAACTGCAGCAGCTGAAATGTTGCAACTTTGGCCCTCAATCAAACAAAAACCAAAAAGAAGTCAATTCTGAGCGAGTTGAGGTTGTTCAGGCATCTGATCAGGACGCCTAAACAGCCTCCCTTAGAATGACCTGGAAAGTGTTGCTTTAGAGAAAATTGTCTTTACTCCTGGACTTGTTTTCCACATTTTGCTGCCTTCAGTGAGTGAGTGGATGAATGAAAGCTCAAATAGTTGTATTTGCTTATTTACAACATTTATAACTTAATATTATATAAATCATCTAACCCAGAATGTTGTGTTAGTTGTGGGCACCGTTTTGTAGGGTTAGGGTAGTTTCTAGAAGAGAAATTTGTCTTCTTTTTTTTGTCTGTCAGGTTTGACGTCAGAACTCACAACTGCCTCTCAGAATAAACAGTATCATTATTGGTGGAATATTTTTTAATTTCAAGCATTTCAGTAATGCACACATATACAAGCTCAGCCTTGCAAAGCAGATCCTGCAATTTCTCTCCATGTCTTTTGATATTTGGTGTTCAAAGAATGCAATATTACTCCCCCATTTGACTGAGAACGGCCATGTGTAGTTGACGATCCTGATGATTGACTGAATTCACTGTACAAGTGACTAGTTTTTAGGTTTCCGCCACAAAGTAAGGGCTTGGGAGACAGCAATACGACATAAAGGGGCAGAAGAGAAATGAGGTGACATGCTCTCTGAAGAAAAAGGTAGATGGATTAGGTCAAACAGATGACGATGAAAGGCAGAAAGAGGAGAAAATGACAAATTTAGAATGGAGGAGGGTTTCCCACTGGGTGCGCATGAAACTCTGATTGTTGGGATTGTTTTTCACGTGTCGGACGGAGCGGAGACCATGCTGCTAAAACCATCAGGGATCAGAGTCACCTTGTGTGGTTGCTACAGAGACAAAAGCACAAACACCTCCTCTGACGCGGAGATGCATTCGTCACAGCAGAAGTGCGTGTGTGTGTGTGTGTTTGCTCCTCTCTGCACATGAGTAAACGATTCACATGTGGAAAAGAGAAGTCTTACTGTTCCACAGACTCCGTCAGCATCTCCTCTGTGGTGAGTAGGGAGGACGGGCCAGAGCAGGTGTTCTTGTTCTGTTCATACACCAGGCACATAAAAGCCTCTTTGAACTATAATCAATCGCTCACCACTGCATGTTAAGGTCTGTCAAGTTATACTGAAAGGCAAAAAGCAAGGTCGAGCTTTCATGTAACAAGCACGGCACAACTCCCCAGTGTCAAATGTTCATGTAGAGCAAATCCGCTACTGCTCAGGGTACGCAGTCCAACGCCGTTCTTTAGCCTAGATTTAAAGTTTTCCAGGGCATCAAAGAAGGCAGACCCGACTCTGGAGGAGGACGAAGTGGAGGACCAGCTTACTTAAAGAATATGCTGAGCCTTTCACAGCAAATAAACCACAGGGCTGCTTCTAAAAGGCTTGCTGCTGTCCCCTGAGAGAGGCAGCAAACAGATCACATAGCTTCAAAGCGCTGAAGTCGAAATACCGCGAGCACGTTAATATTTCCGCACAAGCTCAGAAACTACAGAAACAAAGAAAACGCTTAATGTTACAATCTGCTCACCGCAGATTCGGGATGACAAGAGGCATCTCTCCACAGCATGAATGACAAAAATGCTTTAAAAAGGAGGGAAACAAGAGAGGTATGTGGCTTAAGGACAGTGGGTAAATTCTCAGCCACACATGGAACAAGGTCTCTCATGGCCAAGGATCCTGAATCCATGCATCCATGTGAGACTTGTGTCAGATGGTAGGAGTGGCCTTTTTCTAGGAAAAGGTTACCCGGGAAATATGTCATCCGAGTTCATGAAGACAATCACTGCACCCAAGAATCCCTTTGCCACTCAATTCCAAGTATTTGAATCAATTTTACTCAAACTTAAGGCACAGATCCAGCATTTCTGCAGCCTGTGACCAAATCTTAGATAAATAGATTTTAAAAATCATTCAGTGGTTCCTCTTTCCATTCCTCTGTGGAGAATTCCAGACAAGTCTTGTTTCCTTCCTCCCTTTAGTTGATTTTCGTTTTGTTTCCAGGCAGCAACAAACCTTCTTGTGCATTCCCTTGAAACCGTTAAAATCCACAACCTTTGCACTGAGAAAGTGTTTGTGTAATATTTTTCACAACTCCACATTTTGGATGCTGTGCTATTAAAGAAGATTAAATTCTGAAGTCAAGGATTTCTTTCCTCCTCTTCCCACCCGTCAGCATCAACAGACCGATTGCCAGGCCAGTTCAATTAAGCAGCCAGAAGAAGGAAATAAAGGAGAGACTTGGAGGGAGAGGAGCTGGCAGCTTTTAAACTGTCAGCAGGCGGTTTCTGAACCGGGCCCACAGGTTTTTAAATCCACTGAGAGCGAGAGAGAGAAAGAGACAGCTCTACAGGCAAACAGAGTCAATTACTTCCAAAGCCACGAAGCCACGGCTGGGAGTAGGGATGCTCTAAGGCTGGATTAGAGATTGGTAGTGAGGCTCTTAGCTTTCTTTTCTCCACAGACAACCAGAAGATGCTGGAGGCTGTCTAATTTCTTCACCTCGCCACCAGCAGCCACCACCCAGAAACAAGCAGAGCTGCCTCTAGCTCTTTCAGGCCTGAGCAGACTTTCATCTCACTCACCCAACATTGGCGGATCTGCTGCATAGTGGACTGAAAGTCATTAAAACATGGACCTTCGCTCGGTCTGCCTGAAAGTCTCAGATCTTTTAGCTGAGCAGTTGGTACCTGCATAAACTAATATTAATGAGCTCAGGGAGGGTCTGCTGCTTGTGCTCTACATGGACCCGTTGGCAGCATAAATGTCACTGAAAACTTCACTGAGCTTTTCAAAATATGACCAGTAGACAGCATTAGAAGTTCTCAGACACTAAGCCTATTGTCCTTTATAGTACTTTGTACGAAAAGTTATGCTCTAAATCTAAACTAAATCCAAAAAATATTATTTCATGACCAAAACGCACTTTCACCTGCTCTACACTCTTGTCCCTGATCTGCCTGGTGTGTTTCTGCTGTTGTTCACTAATGCTAATAAAAAAAAAAGAGGACACTAAGTGACTTCTGAAGATAATCAGTCTCACTTATTTAGGAGGCTGAATTCTCATTCAGTCCTTATTTTTGAGACGTTTCCTTAAAGAAAAAAAGATGCTAAAATGAAAGTTCAATTACAGCCAAATGGGTCTATTCATACTGAGTGCTACTGTTTCTGGAGAAGAGTCCGTAAGAGCATAACAATAACGACAAACATTACTGTTAAGAATGACACTGAGTGAAAGAAGCTCTTTCTGAATAGAGATTCACTGAAACAATGCTGAACCTCCGAGTCTCAGAAAAAGCCTGATGGAGCAGAAAGTATGTGGTTTGACAGAGAGCATTTTTGTTATGTAAATCAGGACATTTATACTCAGCCTTTATTGATAAACATGGGTGCAATTTAGAGGTAATCGTGCTTAATGATGGGGCAAAAGCTAATTTGGGACTTGAGAACCTTCTGAGTAATTGCATTAACATTTTTATAGAAGACTTTCTTGTTAATGTAAAGGATTCTTAGCTGGATTTTACTCTGTTGGAAACAGAGTTGATCGTGGTCATATAAAAATGACAGATACTAAAAAATCCTGAAGAGTTTGACTATATTCGGATTAATAAACTGTTGCACAGTGCATACAGAAGTATGTCTGTTTGTTTCACAAACAACCATAAACATGGTGGTGAGTCCAAAATAAAAACTCTGAAAATGCAGACTGTTCACTTTTACTATAAATATATTCCCTTTTTGTCATATCTGTGACACAAATTTATATAAATCAACTGAAACCATGTTATTGGAAGCAAAGCCTTAATGAAGGCAAGATTTAGAGTTACCGTATTTTCCGCACTATAAGGCGCACCTTCAGTGAATGGCCTATTTTAAAACTTTTTTCATATATATATGGCGCACCACATTACAAAGCGCATAGAATAGACGCTACAGTAGAGACTGGAGTTACACCCACTAGATGGAGCGGCACTAAAGTGAATGTCAACAAAACAGTCCTACTCCGATCGGCGAGGAGTAGGACTGTTTTGGGCCGGGATGTAGCTGGACGAAGGTCACCCTTCTCCGTTCGCGCACAGCATGTGAACGTGGTGCTAAATGACCTGCAGACAACCTGATTCTAGACGATCGGTAGAGTCAGTCAGTCAAACTTTATTAATAGATTACAAACCAGCGTTCTGACAACTATCCCACCGTGCACCACGCGCTTCTTCTTCTACAGGGTAAAATGAAGTCGGTGGCAGCTTACTGTAGTTGCTTAACCTGTTGTGGCTCAATCCGCACCGGGTTGTAAGGCGCACTGTCGGCTTTTGAGGAAATTTAAGGTTTTTAGGTGCGCCTTATAGTGCGGAAAATACTGTACTCACTGGAACCAGTTTGGCAGAAAATGATTTCTTTTTTATGGCAACATCAGAATGACTTTGCCAGAAGCAAACATACATTGTGCACCTTTGCATTTTCTCCCCCCCATCCAATATTAATCCTTCAATGCCATGCTGAAGTTCTTGCTGCTGGCTACCAAACAATGTGTTACTGTTGTACTTTTACTGTTGTGGTGTCCTCAATTATGCCATAGTAATTAGACAGCATGAGTTCATGTTTTGTTCCCACATGCCATTAACAGTAATGAACTCCGAGCTGGATCCAGAGATATTCCACTCAAAAAGCAGTTAAATACAGTTATAATTAGCTTTTAAGATAAATAATGTATGAACTAGGAAGCATTGGTGAGAAAACTAAAACAAATATGTTGATACATTATTTCTCTGCAGCATTTGATGCAAGCAGAGTACATGGTTCAGCTAAAAGAGCGTAACCTTTAATTATCATTTACTTGGCATCAAATTCACCCCTTCTGAATGAATAGTCTGTTTTCACCCCATCTCCATTCCTCAGTTTCACCAACAATATAACCTCTGGCTCACCTCCATCATCCCAACTCCTTCATCACTGTGTTGAGTCAGCAGTTAATGTTTCTTTTGCACTAAGATCAGCTGACAAAGGTAGCAAAACTTCTCCAGAGACGCTCCGGATTAAACACTTCACAGTTTTGCTTTAGGGGAACTTTCTTCAGTTGCACCAATTTTTTTCTTTTTCTTTTTTTTTTAGAAAACCATTCTCATGACAAGTTTTACAGAAAATGTCTTCCTGAAAAATTTGTCAACACCTGGCAGAAAAAAAAACAAGTAATTTAAATTGTTTTATTGGAATTGACCAAAAATATATGCAATTGTTTTAGACTTCCAGGCATGAAAGACTGCTGAAAGATGGCTGCTAATCCCACAATGCACTGCAAGAGGATCTCTCTGATCATGGGGAGGTTATAATAAAGGACGGACAAACAATATCTCAGTTCTGATCAGGGTGACAAAATACAGGTGGTAGTCTGTATTGTAGGGTAAAAAAAACAAAAAACAAAAAGTTTCTAACAGGTACGCTATAATTTAGTGGAAACAGGATGCTCTGTCCCAGTTATCAATTTGAAGCTGCCAATTTATTTTATCGTGGCTGGTGGTTGTTTGAAATTACAGGAATACAAGGTAACAGGAGCAGTTCCCTCTGAGCCCGAGTGAAGATTCGTTTAATCAGGAGGCTGCAGTTTGCTGGAGGGGCTATAATCTGTTCCTGCTGTGATGGGGATACATTTTATTTTTATTTAAAGTTTATTTAACCAGTAATTCCTCGTAGAGGTACAAAATAACTTTAAGGCAACTACATGCAAAATAAAAACTATGGATTTTAGGTGTTGTATTTGTGATATTTCTGAATTCATTTTTACAGGAGTAAAAGTAAAAACAGGAGTAAAAGTGATATACATGTAACTCGACGCTACAAGAGAACCAACAAACTGTGCTCAAGAAAACAGCTGCATCTGATCAAAGCTCAGCAGCATGTAAATCTGACCACTGGACACTTCTTTCTATAAAGAAATCAATGAACAGTCATGGTTCAGGATTTCCTGTATGTAATGAGCTCTGGGTGGTGGACATTTGTAGCATTTTGCACTTTTCAAATAATATGTTAGGACGAGGAAAAAGTTTCTGAAATGATGCTCAGTTATTCCAGACTGTAATAGTTTACAGTCTGGAAAAAAAATAATGATATTAATATGCACAATCATGTGGAGGAAAAGCAAATACAAACGTCTACAGTAAGATTTTAAATAAAGAGCCTTGAGGACCCATTTGAATTAAAATTTAAAACTGAGAAAATGATGCACGGTTCCTCCGTATGAAGAAGCCACTGCACTGACCTCAGGTAAGAATTACAAAGAAATGCAGGACAAAATCTTACCTTCTGCTGCAAACATGACAACTGTGGAAAATGATTGCAGTAAATTGCATTTCAGAACGGAGCAGAATGATAAATAAAGACGTCTGCTGCTTGTTTGGAGGGTTGTTTCACAAGTCAATTCATCCAATCTGCCCTGCAAACCATGTTTTTGAAAAGAAAGACGTAGAGCTTGAGAAAAATAAAATGCAGGGCAACAGCGGAAGCGGTTGTGTTTCCCCGAGTAAGATTCACAAAGGTCACATCAAATCATGAGAACAAATTGGTCCATGATCACAGAGATGACAAATGAACAAGACATTTAAGGAATTAAAAAGTTTTCTTCCTGTAAGTGAATTAATACGTTTGGAATTCAGTCAAACAATTCATTTAGACACAAGTCACATGCCATGTAAAGGTCTACTTCAACTGGTTGTCACCACAAGATGTAAACAAACAAAAACTAAAAAATTCTACCTGCTTTTGTTAAATCATTCTCAGTATTTTAACAAAAGGCAGTTTTGAAACACAAAAAGCGCACACTCTGGTACCGCAGCGCCATGACCTGCGTTTTTTTGTGAGCTTCATTGTACAACATGAAAATGTCATCAAAAGACCTTTGTAGGCTGCCATGTCATCTGCTGGAAACGGAACATTTCATTGTGTGACACCTGCAATGCAAGATGGCAAATAAAAGAGCCAAACACAAAAGATGTGCTGGAGTCCTTCAAATAGCACTAAGAAGCTCAGGAAGTCGGCTTGGAGGAGGCATTTTTGAGAATAGAAAGAAAAATAACACAGGAAACTAATGAAAAAGAGAAGGAAACACAAAAATACTTCTTGCGTTGCTTGGAGACAAAGAATCTCTACTTGGACCATCGAAAGAAGTTTCATCTCAAAACGATTTAATTACTGGATTCTGACTTCTTGTGATTACATTTCAGAAAATTTATACAAAATCTTGCAATCAGACAATTCTTGGCCTTGTTTGAGGCATTCATGCTGAGTCTGGACCCAGGAGATGTTTTGACACAGGGAAAAACCTCAAATCTACCACTGACACTTTGGAAATATGCAGATGCATATCTCCTAAGTACAAGAAATAATCGCTTTAAGAAATTGTCACTTTTTACTACAAGTATTTGACTTTATAATCCGAGTAAATGTATTCAAAAACATCTTTGATTTCCGCACACATTTCTGGTTTTGCAATGTGAGTGAAAAAACTAATGTTGACTGAGAATTTCCAAGGTATTGAGAGAAAATCTGCCTTTTGGAGCAAGGACTGTATATTCAAAGTGGACACAACCACGATGACAGTTTAAGATTATATTATTACTGCTGCTTGAAACTTTCAATGACATTTGGAAGAAAAAAAAATCCAGAAAAAAGGCAGGAGGTTCTAAGAATTAGAAAATTAATCTTTGAACCCTGACAGACAGTATCCACTTTGAAGTACTCTGGAATATTGTACCAAATTTATTTTAAAATATGTAGATATCATATATTTAAATAATTGTATGTAAATGTACTCTTTTTGTTGTATTTTCTACCAGAGAACTCTTACAAATCACTAACTTTAAACCCCACAGAAAAATATTCCTCTCTAATTACAGTATTCTGATTATGTAATTACTTTGTACATCAAAACACTTTTTTTTACCACATGCACCCCTCTCTGTCAGCAGGAAAATCTTTTATGCCTGCAGTGTGCCCAGTTAACGGAAGACTAAGCAAACAAAGTGGACACTTCGTCAGAAAGCCTTTGCTGTTCTTTAACAAAGTCCAACAAAAAGCTGAACTGATTCTTCTTTGAACAACAAACATATTAGGCTGTAAGGACCTCAGAGAATACTACAAAGACAATAAAGACAAAAAGAGCTCAGCTCTGCAGGCAAAGATTCTCCCAGCAGACTCTCAACTTTATCTCCTCAACAAGCGAGGCTGAGAACAAACGAGCAAAAAGGATCAGAGAGGGACTGTTGTCCTTTTCCTGGCTCCAGATCACACTGACCCATCTGCTTTAAGAGTCCTTGGTGCCACTATGGGTTTCTGAGGGGCTCAGAAAGGGTACGAGAAGCTTTAATTATCAGAGCCAGCACTTTTCCAAACTACCATTCTCTCTGTGTCCTGCAATGTGAGGAAAATGAACTCTTGCAGGATTTTAAGAGGAATTGTGGCGTTGAAACATGATGTGTGTGCTGGTGAAGTTCTTGATGCAAGTCCTTGAAACACTTTTCCCCTCTGACTTACAAACATAAACTTTATCCTATTGTGCACATCTGCTATTCACACCGACCTGGTATATTTAAAACACAAAAGCTAAAAGCAAAACAATGTATTCCTGACATAAAGCCAAAGTTTTTGCTTGAAGGTGGCATATTACTACAAAGGATTTTTGATGTACGTATTTTGAAGACTACATAAATGATGCAGATCTGTATAATGATGTACGAAACAAAACACCAATGGGATTGATATACAAAATGTAAGTTAACTATCAGGCTTTTAAGAAGTCTTTATACTGGTAATCTTAGGTATAATAAATATTTAAACATCGCTAGGTTGAAAATGAGGCCATTTTTGCAGCTAAACGTATTAATAACTGAAAAGCAGGTTACAATACAGTAAGACTTCTGTATACTGAGCAGTTTTTATACTTTACAAAGTGTACAAAAAGTTTAAGCTGAATATTATAAACAGGGAAGAAACCTGAGGGCAAAATATGAGCAGAAAAAGCTGAGGACGGAGAGGAAAGGACAGGAGGAGCAGGACGAGAAGTAAAATTAGAGTTGGAGGGTGAGTCTGACTTTCCCTACCCTGCAGGAGATCCTTGGTAATGACAGAGATCCTCTGGCTGACTGTGTCATGTGACATGATAATTGAGCCAGGAGGTTGGGTTGTTTAGGGACAGAGGCCGTCATTTAGAGACGGGTCTAGTGTGAAACATTCAGATGCGATGTGATCTGATAAATATTTCAGATGTGACCTTTAGCGCTTATTGCTGCTATCTTTTGAAAACTATGAAGACAGATTTTTGTGCCAACAAGACAATAAAGTGCTTTGCAAAACCGTGCTGCGCTCAATTATTCTGCCTACAACTGAATGAGTTGGTGTCACCTCAAAAGTTTCCTTCTGGCACCTTCCTGGAACAAGTGTGAAATACTGTCATCATAATACAGAAACATGAATATGATATAAACAGATTACTAACTGTGGAACGATTAAAAAAATAATAGATCACTGTGTTCATTTGACTCATCACTTTCCATTTATGCATCACCTGCAATTATTGTTCAACACACGTTGGTGTTTTCTTGGGTTTTCTTTCCATAGAAGGTAATCGTGGCATGATGCTTCTGTGTTTAGCATCGTGCTAAACACATTGTTTTATCATCAGGCATCGATGTGTTCATTTCTTTTCTAGAATGAACCAATGATGAAATTATGTTTTGCTTTAGTGAGTATGTTTTTTTATATAGAAAGTATTCTTTGCACAGTGCTTATATATTTAGCCATTCTTCTTTTGCAGACAGAGACATTGATGTTCTCTTTCCCTTAGTGTTTCAGTGTTTAGCTTTTACCCTATTGTGGATAAAAACCTACATGGTTTATGACTGCAATTAAATTTGTTCTCCCCTTTTGAAAGCATTTTTTTTTCTCTTTTCTCCACTGAAAGTACTCCTGTGTTTAGTCGTGTCACTTTTCTGGATTAGCTATAAACTCAGCAGTTGTTTCCATTACCTTCATGTTCTCTCTGGATTTTTATTGAAAATGTTTACAACCCAAAACTCATGGTTTTTAAACTTGCTAGCATTATATATCAACTGAACATGGTGGTATTGTAAATTGGATATAAACGGGAGGTACTAAGGAAATGATGTTTCTTTTCAGGGAATCTTCATTACAGAACATATCAAAAATAAATTTCTTCCCCAGGACAAAACCATGGATATTCAGCTATTTTTCAGGCCCAATCGCAGATTAGGAATCTTTTCAAAAAGATTTTTAGATTTTGTAAAATTTAAACATAATTTTAGATTCAAGCAATCCAGCCTCTATCAGAAGAGAGAAGGCAAGTTAGAAAGTTAGGGCGGAGAAAGCAAAAGGGCAAAACGCAGAGGGGAACATGCTCCACAACCTGCAAAGGTGAATGCACCCATCACATTCTTGAAAGGGTAAAATAAATAAATAAAAGACACCACTACAGTCCAACAAGCAGCTTCCTTTCCAGTTGGAACGTCACCTTAGTGCCACACTGCTGCAGATGAAGCACAAGAAGAAGAAAAGAGGAAGAGGAGGCTCACACCACATCCTCATGTGTCCTCTCCTGTTCCCATCAACAGCTTAGCAACACACGCAAGCTGCTCACCTCAAGCCTGAGGCAAAGTGACTCAGACGAAGGGAACAGAAAAAAACGACCAAAACCGGCACAGAACGCTGAGCTGGTTTCTCAGCTCATGAAGACGAATGGCTGTTATGTGCTGAGATGTATTACGGGAAACAATTTATTTTAGATTATGCTAGATATCCTTGAAGAAGAGTCATGATGGGGATACACTTTGTGTTGCTGCTGCATATGAACCTTCCTCCCATAGAAAAGGGTTGTTTGTCCAAAAAAATAAAAAGGGATTGTGAAATTGGTGCAATCTGTTGCTTGAGGCCCCAAGGATGACGAGGGGTTTTCTGGTGCAAATTGCTCTCAGCTATACTGTCTATATGGACACTAGCAGAGTGAGATGAAAAATCCCAAAAATGATTACTGAGTCACTGCTACAGAATCTATGATGCTGTTGCAGCTTAGATTCATTCCTTTGAGCATTTCTTGACCTAACCAGTCAAACTTTGGGTCAAGAGACATTTCTAAAAACTGCAGCTACCTTCTGCAGTTGTGATTGATGTAATATTTACAACAAATCTATGTTTCATTTAATCTTTGATGTAACTTTACAAATCTCACCTCATGTGGTTTAAAGGAAGCAGAAAAGTAGCTTTGGGCACATTAATATTTTGCACATTAGTATTTTCTCATAAACACATTTAAATAAATTCAAGAACAAATGAAATACAAGGTCAAAGAGACAATTCTTTCACAGATCATCAGCTCCAAAAAGCCAAAATTAAACAAAATGAAAAACTTTCTGCAAAGACGAGGGGATCAAAAGTTTTCCACAGTGATGTGAAAGACTCACTGGCAGATATCACAAATTCAACATATAGCTTTTTAAAAAAAAATAATTTAACAATGACACGGCGCTCCCATCTCCACAGGAGGCAAAGCCTGATTAAAGGATTCACACAAGAGAATAAGAAAATGTATAGGTATACGTTATCAGTCCCAACTTCAAACGTTAACATCAAAGCTTGCTCCTGTGGAGTTGTTCTCGCAATCTTCTATCTGCCACTAAATGTCCAAAATATCCTAATGCAACCTAATGTTTCTGTCTTTCAGAGTTACACCTGGCCTCATGTGACAATTCAAGAACTGCGCCTTCGGGTAATTTTGTCAGACCTTGTGTAGAGAGACACAGAATAAGGTAAAGCCATGTTTCAATCTCACCGCTGCCACTCAGGGGCTCTTTGATTCAAAACAGCATCAGCAGCAACAGCAAGCTCCTCCGTTTCTCAGCCTATCAGTGGCAAATTAGAAAAGAGTCCTCACTTCAAAAGAAATCTCAGAGCATTGAAACGAAACTGACCTTTTCAGGGAAAATGCAAGTCAAATCAGAGCTCAGCAGAGAGAGACGGGGCAGTGTTTGCTCAGGGCAGTCCTCTCTTTTACCTCTTATCTGCCCGTTTGAGCTCAAACTGAAACAAACGACAGGGAAAGAAAGGGCTTTGTTGCTGTAGCGACGAGTGACAGCTAGGTTTGTTTTACAGCTCTGCCGGTTAAAACAGATCTTAAGTAAAATCATAGTGGATCTGGGAGGAGAGAAAAAGACCTGGAACATCAGTCAAACCTGTGACATTTACCGTCAACGGAAAGCCGTTTTCAAATCGCACACCAGAACCACCAGGCTAAGTTCACGTTATGTAAAGTCCAAAACGGTTTAGATTTCTGCTTGTTTTCTGCTTTTCAGAGATTACAAGAAAACATTTCATCTTCATCAATCAGACTAAAACTTTTATCTGATTACTTTTAAATATCTGCTAATCTATTAAGTGCATAAACTATTAGGGGTTTTCTAATTAACGGACCAGGCCTACATTCTTTGCAGTAGCAGCTTTAATGAGAAAACACACTTACACCCCTGCTGACTTTAGCGCATGTAGAGAATGAGCTTTTAAACATCAGACAGTAGAGAAGCAAAGTGACAGCAGTGTTAAGGAATCAGCAGTCCTGACTCGATGGTAATCAATAGCAATCGTTGAACTATTAGAGGCCCATTACAGGGAAGTGTGTTCTGCTGCCTGAAAGCGGGACAGGAATGAGAACAGCTAGTCCTCGGCATGCACTCGTGAGCGCAAGTGGAAAAGACATGTGGCTGTTAGGCTGCCGACTTTAATTCCCATTGACTCGCCACCTCTCCTGCCGAACCGATTCCCGGAAGCAAACGCACACTTGCATGCGATGCTGCAAACAAACCAGCTCTGAAGGACACGCAGGCTCCTTGAGATGCTCAGCCAATCAAATATTAGTCCAGAAGAAGAGAAACGAAGGCCAGCATTGAGAAAAACACAAACATGAAGACAAACAGATGAATACCTTCCACACAGACATAATACATTAGAGCTTCTGCTCTGATGAGGATCAGCTGAATGCAGCTGGAAAATCATGCTGAACAACAATCCTTTTTTTTTTTTTTTAAATCATTTTGTTTCCATGAGAACAACGTCTTCTTCTACTGCTTTTTACCTCCCACTTGAAATAAGCATAGCATTACTGACTGCAGTTCGACATCCAATACAAAGAAATGCTTACTGGTGCCTGAAACTGTTGAATGAATATAGGAGTTTCATCTCCATCAACTTGACACATTGTCCAGCACAATGAAGCCACATGTGTGGGTGGCTGAGTTCTTTATTTCCTCATCCATCTGTCTTTTTTTAAAGAGTGCAACAAATATTCTTAAATTATGTGTTCATCAGATTAAATCACCTAAAATATTGACAAAACCAATGAATTTATTTATTTGAGACAAAAAAAAACCTTCCCACAAGGTCGTTAATATTAATATAAATTTGTTGCTAACAACTCACATGGTTAAATAAAGGGTAAATAAATAAATAAAAGTTCCCCAACTGAAAAAGGGCCAATGATATAGTGTTTTAATTATATTCCTGGTTATTTATGCTTCTGATATAATTGGAAAAGCACAAAACGTGTCTTGATTAGAAATATTGTGGAATGAAATAATACTTTCAAACCGTTTTCTACTCTTAGTGGTAGCAGCATTAAACAAATTGTAGCCAACACTAGTGGAGCCTTTTTAAGGACACTGAACCTCAAGACAGGTTTAACTGAAAAGTACTAAAGAATGAAAACTTGAAGGAAAATGAGAGCAAAAAGCAATCAAAGCTTACAGTGAATATGTGAAAGGACTTCATAAAACCTGGAAATCCTCATCCTCATTGCTCAAGAGATCAAAACATAAAAATCACTTCACGAAAATACCAGAAACCTTTGATGTTTAGAAGTAAAATATTAAGTAATGCAGGATAATTTTAGTCATTTGCACAGTTTGTTAAGGTTATATTCACACTTCATTCTCATTTACTCCACTTTAACTACCGTTGAGTGTGAGAGGCTGCAGAGTTATATCAATGTGCTTTTATTCAAAACTTTAAAAGTATATTTTCTAGAGCTGAAAGCTCAGAAAAGATTTACTGCAGTGTAAACACATTTTTGGTTGGTTACTTAAGACAAAATGTTGCTCCAAAACACCTTCTGCATTCAAAAATAACGGTGCCTTCACAGATGTGGAAGATGTTCATGTCATTTGTACTAATGCACCTCTCTGGCTTTAAGGATGATGAGTTGTGTGCTTCTAAAAAGATGAATGTTCTGCACAACTTTAGCTTGGAGGAAAGATCTTTTCTGAAATTAAGGCCTACTGGTCTAACCAGAGGATGGCTCTGACGCAAATGAGCTCAGGCTCAGATAAGAAGATGACATTGCTGGATTTGAACTGAGAAACAAACTTTTACTTCTGTCAGGTTCTCAGGGATGGGCAAATAAGTTTTTAAGAGGATTGTGGAGAGTTATGCAACTTTTAAAGCCTGGATTACCCTTGACAGAGAATCAGCAGGGACAAGACATACAATTAGCCAATTAACTATTTCATATGTCCAGTCATGTTTGAAGATGTGTATTCTTTCATAAAAGAACACAATTAGAAGTCTGTTCCTCCATTAACAAAATGTTTGACAGCAAGTAAAAAAATGTCCTGATACAAACATCAGACATAGAGTTTGCATTTGTCCTTTAAGCCTTTCCAACCAACAACTGACATATAAGAATATTGTTCTGATACACAATAATCAAACACCTTAGCATCTCCACTATTGACAAACGTTTACAAGATCAACTCAAAACTTAGAACGTATTGCATTTCAGCTGCCTTAGATTAGTTACAGCAAAGCAGGGTAGGGAATTCTGCATGCCACAGATTAATGATTGTGTTATCATCAGTGATTCCTCAATCTGATTTTATAGAAGAACTTAAACCAGTCAGAAAGGTGGTCTTAAAAAAATGCATCAAAAATTATTTATTTTACACAGCCCACAATTAAGTTATTTTAACCCTCGTCTCTCAAAAGCATCTTCTTTATTTTTCCCTTTAAGTTCATTCTTTGATCAATTTGTCCAATCTGTGGTGCCAAGATGAAAATGCAAGCAAGGCTCTTCCAAGTGCTCTGGACTTGTGGGATCACCTGGAAGTAATTAGTCACAAAGGGGCTTGCTGAAGTCGCTCAATACTTCTGGCCTCACCCATTTAGCTAAAACAGTCAATCAGCTAAAAACTCTCCTCAATGAGGCATGAAAGGCTGCTTTCATTTTACAATCAAACCAACAACCTTCTGAGAGCAAATCAGTTTCTTTTCCTTAAGAGCATCTCAGCTAAAGTGAAGAGGGAGTTGTTGAAAGGAGGCGCAGATCTTAAAAGCTTCAAGACTTCAACACTTTGAGGTCTTCATCACAGACATCAGCTTTGTTTGCAGAGTAAAACAGAATGCTGGCTGTCTGCTCCAATTTGGTTTAAATAAACCTAATGAAAAAAAATCCAACAACAGGAATAAAGAGAAAACTGCCTCAAAAGTAGTAGTAGAGAAAGTAAGCATGATTTAATGTTCTTGAGTGAAATACAGAGTCACTGAACATGATCGAGCCTTTTGCAAGCCACCATACTTCAAGAAAAAATATGAAATTATTCCACTCAGGCTGGTGAGAGGAATCAGACTGTGACTTTGTAGGTTGATTATTGTGGCAGTAACAGTAAAAACTCGTCATAAATCTCTTGTAAGCAGCTCAAAGTGTAAAAATTAAGAATAAAATAACAGAGTTCCTACATGTTATGATGACCAGAAGGGTGCGGAGCAGAAGATCGACCGGCTTCTCCCATCTCTCCGACACGCGGGCCAAAACCTGCGGGATAAGGATTTCTGCAGGAACGTAGAACTGCAGGGCGAAAGTGATGAATATGCCGAAACAATACAGGAGTTTTACTGCCTGGTACGTCCTGCAAGCAGATAGAAAATCAGCACAAATGTTACCACAAAACCTCAATTTCCCTTAAAAATAACGACATACAAAATGAAAGTTAGAAACTCTATGATGTGTAGTTTTCATAAACACCACTTGGTCTCTGCTTTCCATTTGAGACAGATGCTGCTAATTACAATCTTTGAGTTTTCAACCTCATTGAACAGCCAATCTATTCCTCTAAAACGCAACATCAGTCCAACCACAAAAGCCACTTCAATGGGCGTCGCTCTCCTGCAGCTGTGATGATAGCAACAAGTAATGAGTAAACAAATTCTGTCTGAGACTTCGGTTCCACTTGTATTACTGCAGGCGTGCTTCCATCAGAGGGAACCAGACTGATGGCCAGAAAAATGACACCTTTGTTTCCGAAATGCTGATTATCCAGCTAACTTCATTTATAATTACCGAGGGTTTCTCATTAGCTTTTACGTCGGTCTGTGCTGAACTTTGGGGAAAATAAGTTTCAAGTAAAACTTTGTTTTATGCCACAGAAAAAGCTTTGATGTTACCATTACTGCCAGGATAATTTACTGCCCTGGCAGGGTGGGGGGGCTTTACAGGCATCTCTGATCAGAGAGAAGTCTAAAGTTAAAATCACACTAGGTTGTACAAACTGTTGCCATATTCCCGTCAGCTTATTTATTTTATCTAGGCACGTCAATAAAAGCAAATTCTCAGGGTTAAACAAGGTCAGCATTCCCAAAGTAAAGACCTAATGCAAAATGTTTCCTCTCTTAAACTAAACAAACATTTCATATCATACTAGACTCTGTTCAAAACTGTGGATCCAATCTTTTACTGCAGATAAGAAAAGAGCAGCACATCCTGTAGGTTCTCTAAACTTCTTGTCTTACCAGCAGTTTGGCAGGTTTAAAGTGATGCTGCCGCCGATGTGCTCTCCAAAGCACATGTACCCGATGGTGCCCAGGCTGATGTAAAGGAACGTGACGATGCCCATACCCAGATACAAAACCTGGGTGAATTTCTGCGCCCGCTGCATTTTGTTTTCCAGAGGGAGGACCTTCCAACACACAAAGACACAAACAAGGCAAGAAAATCAAAAAGACGGCACAGCAGATGAAAACCCAGTGAACATGTTTTTGGAGTCTGCTTAGAATTAGTTACTTTTTCAAAAAGTTTCTTGTTCTCAGGCTGTGATCTCTTGATTTGGGCATCTGGACATTGCAGGAAAGCCCAAATTTGCACTGACATTTCAGCAAAAGCCCATGGCTCCATTTCATGGCATTCAACATGTTCAAAAGCCTTATATTTATCCCTTCATGCTGTGCTGGTGAAGAGTAAAACAAATGAAGGTTTTGTTTTCTTATCCACAGCTCCCACAGAGACCTATGTGATCAGCAGGCTTTTTACAAAGAACAGATACAAACACGTGGGCCTGTGATCTTGTCCTCTAGATACGTTTGCCAGGATCACATCCAATTAAAATCCCAAACAAGAATCTAACACACGTGGACACACCACATGCCTGTGTATATGAGCAAAATCAGGGTTACTTATAGTCACCATGAACAAAGAAAGTCCACTATGTTTCAACAGTCAGTATTTGGACATCAGGACATAATGATTAGGCATCAGGTTCTAGGATTATTTTTGTGGTTGTGGTTTACATAAGGAGCAACATTTTCTGCCCCTCTATCAGTGGACCATGTTGTGTGACGCCAATAGCTCCAGTTTAGCCATATTGTTATTTCATTGACCTACCACTAAAGGAGGTCTGGGAATGGAGCCATACTGGTCAGTTGTAGGGGCCGTTTTTACACTGGAAATAGACAAATAAGTGTAGCAAACAGCACCAAGGAGTCATTCTGCTCAGTGGGAACGAGGCATTAATGTCTCACCGCAGACCTTCAACCTGACTGACCACACTTTAACTAACTCGTTTATTTGGTTCTGTTGGTCCCATTGACGATGTTGGGTCAATCTTCACTCGGATTGACCATTTTGTACTTTGACTCCAGAATACAAGGCAGTGCAGGGTTAATTTCTTGGCTGCCAAATCCTCACAATATCTGATAAATAAGATGTACCATAAATAAGATAGATCAAATATGTATCTTATTATCAAGTCTTGTTTTTTGGAATTATGATCAGGCATCTTCACATCTGGACAATGGAAATGGTTCCAGGATGCAGTTGTTCAGGGAGATGCAACTTTGCAAACCCATATTCGTTTTAGAGGGAAGTTCAATTAAATATTTTTTTAAAAATCCCACTGTTTAAAGTTGCTTTTGAACCATAACAAATGGAACATATTTTATTTGTAACGATGATTTTTAACAATGAGAAAATACAATGTCTGTCACTGGTTTTCACAACTGTTGACCATATGATGCATTTATTGTGTTTTCATAATATAAAGCACTTTGAACTGTATTGTTGCTGAAATACAAATAAACCTGATTTAACATGAACTTTAACATTCAACATTTTAATAAAGGTTTGTGGCATCCGAGATGGATTTATTGGGCTTTTTGGCCATTTCTTTGAGCATTTAACAGCCTGATCTTGGGGTAAATTTGCACACCAATATTGGACATGTATATATATTTTTTCAACTTGAGAATAAATCTTTCTCTTCATAAAGTCCTGGTCTTCAAATAGCTTATAAATGTCATCATAAACCTCTCCAAAGTCAATGCTGATATCTTTCCTCCTTGGCATTCTGCTATAATCAAGATGTTTCCACTGAATGTATTAAATCAGCAGCACATGGCTGTTACTTTCCCTCTTTGAACCATTTGTGTTTGTGATAATTGGTGTTTTTGTATGCCTGAGGTCAGAATAAATGATTTCAGAACCTGATAAAATCAAACCCATTTTTGTGTCCAGCTACAAAATATGTGCAAACCAAAAAAGCTCTTTGGTACAAATTGTTCTGACCAGCAAATAGAAACTGTGTGCAGAAAGTCTCACATCCATCTGAAAGAACGTAGAGTAAACGCTCCTCACCTTTTTGTAAATTTATTTTAACTACAGTCAGGTGAAAGAGCTGTGTGCAACGTGCAGTTACTTATTAATGGACTCTTGAAGGCTGGACATAAATGTGATGCAACAGTTGAAACATGACAGAAAAGGAATGCTGCTGAACCCAAACGATGACGAAGGAGTTTTCCGGATACAAATAAGCATTTTAAATGCTTTTATGAACTGATCAGGCATATCAGTATTATATGTAGTTCTATTGGCATCAAACTGCAATGAATGGTATATTCTGAAACTTTCAATCAGAACCAGCATGACCTTGTTTAACAATCTGTGCTGCAGTCTTGTCTGTACAGCTGTAAACCAGGAAAAGGCTGGAGTTCATATTCTGACTCAGTTGCCTTCAGATCCCAATCTGGACCCTGTCATTCTCATTCAAATTCTTACATTTGATTATATCTTCCTGCTTTTAACACACAAACTTTAACACGTAATCTCCATTAGCTGTGTATAGAAAAAAGCAACGTTGTTCACATGTCACTACTCACAATTTTACTCTGGTTGGTATATTTCTCATCATAAAACAACATTTTGAATAAAAAAACAAACACAATTTTTACAATTTTTGTGTTCTAAACAGATGATACCATAAATAAATAATAGATGTGTTGCACTGAATATCTGAAGCAGATACAAATTTTAAGTATTTCTCATCATTCTTTGATTCCATCATCACCACTTGGTCACTTACCACGCCGATCCCTTCAAAGGCAAAGATGGCCGTCCCAAAAAACAGAGGGTAGTCCTTGGCTCTGCCTACCTTTGGTAGATCAATAGGAAACTTGATGTTCTGTTAGGGTAAATAAAAAAAAAATAAAAGAAAGATTAACAGTTTACTTCAGGCATGTCCGGACATTTGATATCATCTTTCAAAGGCTTTCTGAATGCTAATTAGTGATTTATTACGTTTAAATACCAGACAACTGTTTCATATCTACCCAAATCAAATCTGCAGTCAAGGGGTCCTCTCTGCAGATTATCGGCAGTCACTTTAAAATAAGACCTTGTGCATGGAGGACACCCCACCTTATGCCTGCTGAACTCATTTGCTGGCTGAAGGCTGCAAATTACCTTTGCTTGTAGCAATTATTTAACACAATTACTCTGCTCTGTTCGCAGCAGCAGCAAAAAAAAGAACCTGGATAATATATGAGGAACTCTTATTACTTGTTAAAAAAGTCAACATGCAGGGAGAATGACAGATGATGCCAGCTATTAAACATGTTCTCAGTCAGTGAAGGACAATCTTGCATTGAAAGTAGGAATTGGGTTAATAATGATGAATAGATTATTGGAATAATCATAAACTAACTTAGCAATCAACTTATTTTTAACTGCATAGTGTATACACCCAAAAAAGACATTTTGCAGTAACTAAGCCAAAACTGCAAAAAATATACATTTTTCATTTAAGACAAAAAGAAAATTATTTGTCTGTAAATATGTTCTACCCAGAACTCCTCAAGTGGCATAGTTTTGGCTTCACCTAGTTTAAATTCGGCAAAAAAATAAAAATAAAAACTCTACTACACACCTATTATTAATCGGTTAATCAAAGAAAAATAAATTAACTAGACAGCGATTAGCCTTGCAATGCATCAACTGATTTTCACAAGTTGATGTCAGAAATGTTTTTTTAGCTGCTTTTACTACAAATGATGAAGCCTATATTAAGGTTGTTGCATTTCTTTATCCCATTAATTATTTATTAATTGTAAAAATAATCTATAGATTAATTGATAATCATCAACAACAATGATTAGTTGCAGTTCCCATTATGCAGCAGCTCTGATCTCAGTTGAGTTAAAACTCCTCAAATGACAGAACATTGATTTATCATTTCATATTTATATCATTAAATACAAAATAGGGAAGGTTCTTCAGTGTAATAAGGACATGTCAACAAATGTGAACTATAAAGAAGTCAAAATGAGCAACTGAGAAAGTAAACGTAAAACTTCTTGTAGTCAGTGTCCTTCAGTTTTGCTGAACTTATGGGTCACATATCTCAGTCCCAAATCTTTGTGAGGTTTCTGATGCAAGAAATTGCTTCGTTTCAAGGCAAGGCCATTCCTCTGCGAACACGAGTACTATATATATATATCTGCAAAGCACAGAAGTAGGATGATGAAATGGTCGAAGGCCAGGAAACATGTAATCTGGAGACTCTTGTCTTCACTGGTTGTTCTGCTATTCAAAAAAAGCTCAAAATCCAATTGGCTTAGAAACCACAAAGCCGGACAGGGGGGGAGAGACGGAAAACTGGGAGTTTATTGTGTTCGGATGGAAAGTTTCATGAACAAAAGTTCGAGCTGAAGTATTGATTCTAATGTAATCACAAAAATATTGATCTTTTTTTTCTATAGGCTAAAAGATGAGTCATATCATCGCACACAGACTACCGTACTATTGCATCGGCACCAGCAGAGTGAAAAAAAATCCACGTTCCCCTACAACGACAAACTTAATGACATTCTCATTGATCTGGATGAATCTTGCCGTTTAGGAGTCAAGATATTAAACCGCTGCAATATTTACTTTGTGGCTTTTTCCCAAAGAAAGTTAGGATGTTAGATTTAATTTGGATGAAACTGAAAGAGGGAAGTTTTAATGTTGGTTAATGGTTTATCCAGATTTGAGGGGGGCTCTAATAACCAGAGAATAGTTTTAAGTAAACAAACATAACATGAGCAGCTGAGAGATGTACAATAATTATTTTGAGACCTTCAGAATAAGAATGAAAATAAAACTGAACAAAATGTCCTTCAAACCAGCAGTCGATACTTTCCTGCGACTTGACTGAAAAAAACATTTCAAGATATATGATAGAAGAATAACATTAAGTTTATGTGCTAAGATCACATCAGTTTGCCTCATAATGGACTAAAACATTCTCATCATCTGGGAATATTTTCCGACTCTAAATTAGCTTAGATTTTAGGTGTTTTAACGTCTGGAAAAGTAAAATAATGATTTAATTGATAAGGAGGCAAGTTGAACAGGCATATTTCTTCCATAAGCATGTTGGATAACTGAATTATCCAGATTTTTACAGACTTTGACCTTTTTAATCATTTTACTTGCATGGTCATAAAAGCAAATATATCCTGGAGGTACAAAGGAAAGTGAAGCTCGTACCCAACAGAAAATAAAAAGTTTAAAACCCACCTGTTTGCATCAAAACGTTATGTCTATAACCTTTTTTAGATTTTTTTTTTTTAAGTATGAATGGTCGGGAAAAAATTTGAAATTTTCCGTTTTGATGCCTCTTATGAACAATAAAACATAAAAAAAATCTAATTTTATCATCTGGTCTGGTAACAGCAAAGGGAAAATCAAGAGGAAACTCAAAATATTTTATTTAAAATAATCATTTGAATTTTTCTTCTATTCGGGCTTCAAGATCTTTAGGGACAAATTGCATTAGATAATGAATGAGTTTAATCTACAGCTGTTATTTTTAAGACTAGTTATTTAAATCTAAACAGATCCAATCAAGTCCATTCAGAAGCAGATGGATGGAGGACGTCTGGGCCCTGTGAGAGTCCTGAAAGGATTTATCTTCCAGCAGAACCTCCACTGATCCTCATGACTCGAGGGAATCATATACCAGAAACCCAAAATCAGGCCAAGATATGCAAATCCTGGCGTCACAGCAGAAACACAACTGCACCGCTTGCACAGATGAGTCAGTGTGAGCATTTTCAGCCACACGCTGTTTCAAACTAAGATTGATTTGTTTGTCTTCCACATGCGTAAACATAACCCAGAGAGTCAGGTTGTAATAAAGATTACATGAATCATATAAAAGATAAATGAGGTGGTTACCATGAGGGAGTAGATGTAGATCAGAACCAGACTCAGGGTCATAACTACGTTTGCAAGGAGAGAAAAGGGAGCCAAGAACTTCAGGTTGGGGGTGAAAACCAGGAGGATGAAGAAGGGCAGGAAGAAGAGCATGTAGATCCGGGAGTCGAAACTGGGAACCAGGACATCCGTCTGGTTGGTGTGGTTCACCTGGCAGCTGAAGGTGGTGGCATTGGCTGCTTCCACGACCTGGAAAAAAACAAGAGGTGGTTAAAAAATGAGGGAAAAAAAGCCTTTTATACAAAAAAAAAAAAAAAATCAAAAAGCAGAAGCATGTTAAACCAGGAACAAATAATCGTACTTTTCTCCCAAAGAAACACAGAAATAAAGCCCAAAGAAAAACTACAAAGCCTGAAGAACTATTGATGAATAAGGCTTTGACAGTCCAATCCAAATCGAATCCAATATAAGCTGCATTGTGTGTCTTCTACAGGAGAAGAATGGTACCTTTCATAGACAATTAACGAAAGGATGCTGCCCTCTAGTGGTGAGAAGATGCACAACAAGAATTAAACTCTGATTCTTCATCAGAAACGTCAGCGGTTATCATACTGAAGCATTTTTCACAAGTTCCTAAAGATTTTGAGGCAAATGAAATGATGAAGCATTGATTTCTAAAGGCTGTTAAAAAATTTCAGACAAACAAAGAATTGATTTGTAGTGAAAAGTTCAGAAGTCAAAGGTGAACTCATTCCTGTGACGTCACAGCGACCATATTTCATCACATGCTTTTGAGAAAAGGAGGAAAAAAGCTGAACAAGTTTTCTTAATTACATTCAGATTTTCCTCAACTGAGTGTTAATCCCTTAAAAACCAGGCTTAAAGCTAAATATGTGAGCAGGAAAATGGGCACACATTGAGACGTTTTATAATGTTTTCTACTGATGAGGACAATGTAATGCTTCTTGTTAAAGCTAAAGGGATAATATTACATAAGTGAGTGACACTTAATAATAAAGATATATGATAGAAGAATATCTGTAATCATTATTATTTTATAATGTGAAATCTGAACATCCTTTGTAACCTGAAGAGGAATTCGACCAGCATTTCCTGGGTTTTTCCACCTCGTCCTGCTGTTAAGGCAAAACCAATAGCTGGTACTGACTTTCTAACTTGTATCTGTATAACCTTTGAGTGATAGGATCTGCAAACAGATCCTTTCAAAAATGTGTAAACTTCCATTCTGAGTAAAGGCGTCTTTGTTTGACCTGAGAGAACCTAAAGCTGATGATCTGAGTAAAGAGATCCAGCTCTGGATGTCTACATTTCTGCTCTTTCTAATCCAGCAGTTCAGGTGGTTTAATATCAGGTGACCTGAAATGTCACGCCGACAGGGCAAATATTATCCTCAAATATTCTCAAGTGGGACCAGCAGGAGAGACAGTTCTGAATGTAAAAGCAGGTGTTGTAAGGTGTGTGTGTGTGTGTGTGTGTGTGTATGTATACATGTGTATAATGCCATGTGGGGACAATTTTCCTAACACACACTACCATGTGGGGACCAATGGTAGCCATGTGGGGACCTAAGCCTGGTCCCCGCTTGGAGAAATCCTGTTTTAGGGTCAGGGGTCAGAGTTAGGACTAAGGTGTGAATTGAGTTTTGGTTGGTTAGGGTT